>QYTT01084860.1:52777-66410 GCA_006980735.1 Dasypogon diadema
ATGGAAATACAGGAACAGGACGTTAAAAACGAGAGACTCGGAAAGTTTAGAGAGACAGGGTAAATTGGCAATGAGTCCATAATCCGAGATATTGCGTTTGTTGAGCTTTTTAGGCAAAGGGATAGCAAGCGAAAAAACAACAGAACGAATAGATAAATAATTAAATGGATAACAAAAAATAGAAACAACTTTTGACAAAACGAGAGAGAATGCCATCGGAACCACTCGTGGGATCAATCATACTCGCAATCTGTTTAGAGGCCGGAAGCCTCGTAAAAAAACCAAAATCATTAAAGTTAATATCACAGAATTCATAAAGGAATGGAGTCTTGAGAAAGGCACCGAGACGATTTGCGATCGCGTGAGGATCACTGGTTGTATTAGAAATAAATATAAGGTAGAGGAGCGAGTTGTGAGATACAATATTGTAAGCCACTTTCTAGAACCGCTTATACGTAAGATATTTGCAAAATTAATTATTCATCTGAAATTAGCACTAGTCAGATACTTAAGGACTTAAATGCAACAAAATCCTAATGAAATATGACGAGAAATTAAGCTATGAAAACTCACAATGTTGTAATAGAAAATAACTCACCGGCTAGTGAAATAATCAGCGTCGTTCTTCAAGGAGCAAAATCTATTCCAAGTTGAGATGCCTTGCCTACCCAGGGCCGGCAGCTACGAAGATTTGAAGCAGTTAGAGACAAAAGTGTGCCAGTGCAAAAACCAAAGTTTGGAGAAGAACGGTCCCAGTTCTTACAATTTCTAAAAATCTGTAGGTGAGCTCTTCTTTTCACTTCTTTTGAGGCAGTTGGTCGTTTACCCTATCAGAATTGGGGTATAATTTAATTTATGTCATTACTTTAACACTTTATTATTTGTTAATTATCTCTTCACCAGATTACAAAGGATTTTTAACAAACCGACAAGAAGATAACGGCACTTTTCAGGCAGTCGAATTTCGATGTACGAATATTTTCGATGTTCAGAAGAAATTAGGACTGGCAACAAAGCCATCTGCAGTATAATTGCGGAATGCCATGCATTGGGCCGTGGGAGGCAGTTGTCAAATATCAGCTGATTACAGGGTGTCCGGTGTCGTCGAGTCGAGTGAACGTGGATTGGGTGTTTATGTTGCTGGAGTTTGTGCCGAAGGAAAATGTCTAGACCACTCACTTTTGTTACCGGCAATGCCAAGAAACTTGAAGAAATCATCGCAATATTGGGACCGAAATTTCCACGGAAGATTGTGTCACAAAAAATCGATTTACCTGAACTGCAAGGTGAAGTGGATGAGGTCTGCATCAAGAAATGCAAGGAGGCAGCAAGTCGTGTTAAAGGCCCTGTGGTGGTTGAGGACACAAGTCTGTGCTTTAATTCTCTAAAAGGATTACCCGGTAAGGACTCTAGAAGAAATTGAGGAGATTCACTAATTTCAATATTCCCCAGGGGTTTATATAAAGTGGTTTTTGGAAAAATTAGGTCCAGAAGGTCTGCATCAATTGTTGGCTGGATGGGAAGACAAATCTGCACGAGCCATTTGCACGTTTGCCTACTGTGATGGTGAGGAAGGTGAAGTCCTTTTATTCCAAGGCATAACAGAAGGGAAAATAGTTTCACCGAGAGGTCCTCGCGACTTTGGTTGGGACCCATGTTTCCAGCCCCAGGGATACGATAAAACATACGCAGAGCTTCTTAAGGAAGAGAAAAATAAAATTTCCCATCGATTTAGAGCTTTAGACAAGTTGAAGCAGTATTTTGAGAAGCAAAGCACACATTAATTAGCAACAAATAAATTTAATAGATTCCATGCCTGCCTTTCCATTGTTCCTCCCCACTTCATACCAACCAAACGCGGAAAAAGGTGGTGATTTTGTTTAATCCCACGTGAAATATTAGAACTTAATTCCATACGGAAATGAGTACGCAAACAGCTGATGGTACTTTCCGGGTATTCATTCAGAAACGCTAATAGACTCCTACAATTTATTAAATAGGAACAAAACAATTTAGATAAACGAGAACCGAGGATTGAGACGTTTCTCCCAGGAAGAAATAAATTTTTCCTCTCATGTCTCCTGCTTTTTTCCAAATGGATTCATTTTGGACAGCCACGAGGACGATTCCCTGAAACAAGGAGTAAAAAAGTTAAGCGACCAATGTTGAGTGTTCCAAGACCTACTCTATATGTGAAGATGAGATTTTCCCGGAACCATCTTCGATACCGGCCTCTTTAATATTAGCTTTCCGCAATTGTTCGATTAATTTACTCCTAAATTCGATCTTATGTGGAAGAATAGGGTTCTCTGCTCTGATCTTTTCCTGCAGCTTTCTCAACGCTTCTTCGTATGTCAGACCGTACCAATCAATCTCCTCTGGTGTGTACTGTAAGAGAGAACGAAGCAGTTACAATAATATCGATGATGTGGGTTGTTCCCCTTACCTGATCCAAGTATCGCTTGTACTCACTCAAAATCTCCTTTTGCTTCTGAGGGTTGTCAGTTAGATCTGGGCAACCATTCTGCAAAGCAATTAGGATTTTCCTTTTCAACGACAGTGCCAAAGTTGATCTCAAGTCGCATGCCGGGGTCTGAAAGAACTCTACGTAATACACGAAAATTTGAAGACATTTCTAACCTTAAGCAGGTAGTGATCAAAGCCCTGACTTTCATGGATCAAATTAATCGTCCGATCCGTGACAACGACAGACATGTACTGATTGAGGACTGCACTATACACGACACTTCTACGTAGAACAGGAACCCAGAAATGTGGGACGCGTTGCTTCAAAGGATTTGGCTTCCTAAATCCTTTAATCACACCTTCTCCTCCCCACAATCCGTGGTTTGACTCTCGTGGATGAATAACTGGCAGCGGCACGTCTTGTACGGGACGTACTTCACCCGTCACCTCGTCACGTTCCCATTTCCCTTCTTTGGGAATGTAATGCACAGCCGTTGGTTTTGTGGATTTCCATTCTCTCCAAAATTTCTTATAGGCTTCTGGTAATTGCGAACCCAGTCCTGTATCAAACCGAGTTAACCTCTTGAACCTATTCAGAACTTTTGTACCCTACAAAAAACCAAATCATGGACAAAGTTCGACCCTATAAAATATGGAAATATTGCTTACCTGAGGGGTAACGGACGCCATCTCTTATACCTTGTAAACCCTGAAATAATGTACAACTTTAACGTTTTTGCTTTAATTAAAATGCCCAAAAACTATTTACTGCTGTGGAAAGACTCAGAATTTTCTATGTATGTCAATTCTCGAGCAGATGAAGTTGGCTATGATTTCGCATTGATCAAAGTGCTTCACTACAGTGAGTGCAGAGTCATCTAGCACAACTTCTGCAGAGTTCAATTGTTCAACAAAAGTTATAAAGTGCTCGGAAATATAGAAAGTGAATAATTGAAAAGAAGAACAGCGCGCAATAAAGGGAACAAAGTTATCGATAGCAGAGATTTGGTGGATAATGTATTGAGTCACCAATTTAAGAAACCTGAGAGAAAAAGCATTCCATTTAATTGAATGAATAGGTTCTGACCTTCTTGATTCTGTCCTTGGGCATTGTGAATCCCAAATCCACTGCAATGTTTTTCACAAACAGATCCAGAGGTAGTAATCCAAGGAGAGTTTCTAGCGACGCTGCGAGGGTGGTGCAACCATAATCCCTATACACCCCAACCTTTGTCCCTTTTCCACGTATCCAGTTGTCCATCTACCTGTTACCGGATGCGAATATCAGGATACGTTTGACCAATATTGCATATATTTAGTGTGCTGACCTCGCTGAGATGCTCCACTTTAATTCGCATGCTCTTTTACATTGATGCAGCTCGTTTCTGTGAAGAGATTGAGAAATTTTAACCTAACAAATGTTGCACGCAAGCCACAGTTTTTTTGGGATGAAATTTTTACTGTGCAACACCCCAGTAGCTTTCCAAGTGCAATTCTTGTCAATAGGATTCCCAACCATTGGAACCTAGACAAATCACTCGCAGGAATCGAATCCGCACACGCAGAGGAGCGCCTTAACCAGATCAGCCACCGTGCAGATAATAATGTTCTGTAAGGGAAGACACTAGATTTGCAGTAGCACAGCTTTTAAATCAACAAAACAACATATTTAAATGAAACAATACTTTCTTCAGGATGCTATCGGCTTATTTGCCGTTATATCATATCC
Source organism: Dasypogon diadema (assembly GCA_006980735.1). Lineage (NCBI taxonomy): Eukaryota > Metazoa > Arthropoda > Insecta > Diptera > Asilidae > Dasypogon > Dasypogon diadema. The sequence goes on from QYTT01084860.1 coordinate 56,973, forward strand.
TTCTTTCCTGTTTCTCTCACCAAAAGTGAAATTTTTTCATAGCAACCAAGTAGCAACCCCGTCAATGAGTGTTTAATCAATTTTTCTCCGTTTGCCCCCACATGTCAGGTCGAAATTTCGTCCTAATGTTGAAAATTTCTAGCGTTTCCAGTCTCTTGACGTCTTGTTTTAGTCTATAATTTGTGGGAAATATTATTATTTGCTGGCCAATACGAAAAATGGAAGAATTGAAGGACGCTAGCATACATCACACTGCCAACAAGTTGTCAGCGGATATAAAGACTATGAAAATCTACGAGGGTTTGTATAAAACGGTTCAGGTATGTTCCAAGTCTCATCTTAAGAAATCAATCGGGAGCTAAAAGAATTGATCTTGCCGTAGAAATTGGTGTGCAAGCCTAACGTCGATAAGTATGATATGAGAAACACATTGGAAGAGGCGATAAAGATCAACGGTCTGGAAACAGAAATTCGAAATATTATTTTCCACCTCATTCGCAGTTCTATAAAAGCTGAAATTAAGGCCACCTTGCAAGCGGTATGCTAGTTATTTAAAGTAAATTGGGGCACATAGGTCTAAGACAGCATATACTCCCCTTATAGAATGATCCGTTGAATTATTTGAAAAGAGCTGGAGTGCAATGGGATCGTAGAGTTCGGAAATCATTGAATGCCATGTGTAATGAGCTACAGGTTCCAATTCAGGGGCAACCAAGATGTCATCCGGATCGTGAAGAATTTCTGACTAAATGGGAGGAGTTAAGTAATTACGCGATAGGTAAGAGTAGATGCGCTGTAGGGTGTTGAAAACGGAACTCCTTAGTACAATATTCAGTTTAGATCTAACACACTATAGGCCGGTTTATGCTCCGAAGGATTTACTAGAAGTTTTGCTATCACTGAAAGGACCCTATAAAATTGATCACAATGAAACTGAGTAAGTGCTACGTATACAAAAATAGTCAATACTTTCTTTTAGAAAAAATTCGACCACTTTCAGAAATGTGCCTAAATGGGAATTTTCACATATAGCCCTTCTCGTAAAGAACCTCTTCGAATTGGTAAGAACTATTCAGAAGAGTTTTCAAATTGGTAACGTGGAAAGTGATTTTCAGAGAACGCACTACGCAGAGCTGTTACGTTTTGAAGGGTACGTAGATCTTAGTTTCCAATGCCAGAAAATATTGGAGCACCGACATTCGCCACTTTGTCAGCAAATACTGAAGAAAGGCAATACTCCGGCACCGTATCGTGGTGCTCTGTGGTCCTTTGTTCTAGGGAGTCATGTAAATAGTCATGTGAGTAAATAAAGACTGCTGTAGAATGCCAAAGATATAAATCTCCTTTTCAGCACATAGAGCACTGGGACTGGCTTCGAACCACTGTTCTTAATATCGATCATATCGCCGATAAATTGGTGTTCAAAGACATTCAGCTAACGGCTTCCAATGATGACCAGTACTTCGTCTTTGAAGATGTTCTTTATCAGGTGATGTTGTGTTTCTCCCGAGATACAGAAATAGCAGAAATGATTCAGAACGGAAACATTCCGATTAAAGGGAAACAGTATGAAGGTCCACCTTCCGGAGTAGTGCCTTTCCATGGCATTTGCATGTTTGGTGAGTTATTAGCGGGAGACAAGCCACTTACCTACTCAAAAATAATAATTACAGCTGCACCCTTCTGCTACTTATATGACTCTCCGATTCGATTATATTTCACATTTCGGGCATTCTATATACGCTATTGCCATAGACTGACAACGATTAACACCCATCCACAGGTAAGGTTCAGAATTATAATTCACAAGTGGATTGAATCGTTCAATTCTATGAAATTTACCAGGGAATAGTGAGTCTTTGTCTACTATTTGAGAAACTACTGCAAACTCATGAACCGCAACTGTGGTCACATTTTAGGGAATTACAAATTCAACCGTAAAATATCGATTTAATTATATTTAATAGTTACATTTGTAAAAATTGAAATAATTCCTTCCAGGATTCGGGTAGTATTCAAATGGTTAATGCGAGCTTTTAGTGGACATCTCCCACCAGATCAGCTCCTAATTTTATGGGATTTGGTAGTATTTTTGGATTTTTTTTATGAAAGCATTTTTTTTCACAATACACTTTTCGTTCAGATTTTAGGGTTCGATAGTTTGGAGATTTTATCCCTGTTTGCTATTATTATTTTAAGTTTTCGGAAAGAAAGTCTTATGCAAGTTTCCTCATTGGATAATATTGAGGCCATTTTAGCCGATCTGTCGTCGATAAAAGTTTTGCCACTTATACAATTGGCCTTATCTAGAGACTGATGATAGATATAATCGTGCGTTTATAAAGACAAATTAAATTAAATGTGCTTGTAATGTATTCAAAAGAAGAAAAAAATCTATAAAATAAATTTCCCCCACTTAAAAGGTCACTGTTTTTTTCCTTCTTTTTTTTGAGGGATTGCCTAAGACAACGGGAGACAACTCTATGATGCACATAGCACAGTTTAGGCTGAAGGATATATTTTATTTTATGGAAAAGGAGATTGAGATATTTTAACCTGACAAATGTTGCAAGTAAGATACAATTTTTGGTATAAAACTTTTACTGTGCAACATCCCAGTACGCCAGTAGAACTTTCGTCAGGAAAATTGCCTCAACTGCTGGGCGTTCACATATTTGGACGGCGACTTGCCGGCAAACGACTTTTTAAAAAACGATGACAAAAACGTTATGTGGACATTGAGTTCATGCATATCGATACGTCCTTTGTAGGGGAAAATGAAAAGCGAAATTTTAGTGGAATTTCATTACCAACCCACAAATTTCTATGCCGTTCTTTTCTTAACCACATAAATTCTGAAGCAATTTTATTCAACTGCCCTTTCGATGCTTAATGTGGCGTCGACTGATCCCTATCTGTCGAATCTACGACATCTCTCTGTCGACACAACGAGTTGCACGAACAGGCATCGACATTTTAAGTGTCGTTTTGCTTCGACGTCGAGTTGTGCGAACTGGGCCCCCTGGTACGTAGATAAATCACCGCGCAGGAATCGAACCCGAGCTCTCTAAGGGAAGGCTAATTGGATTGGTTCAATTTTGAAAGACAGTCAATGGACAAATGTCCATATAGGGAAAAACTCAAATACTGGACTGCAGTGGAGATTTTTCGGAGCCATGATAAATAGGTGAGAGGTGTTCCTGAAGAATTTCCGATAGAGCAGGCTGGTGTAGAAACTCATTGAGTTTTCCAGTAGTTTTTGCTACTCACCACTTATATTAGTGTTTTTTATTAGTACTTTGACCTTTTCCACCAAGTTTCTTCTTTTTTTTAATGTTTCACAATCGAGGGTCCATTCTCTTCTTCACATTCACTTTTTTTTCAAAATCACTTCTTCGTCATATGCTTTTAAATCTAAAAGCGGTTTAAATATCTTTGAGTCATCGTCACCAATAATTTGTATATTTTACACCAAATTGTTCTTATGATTTCGATTTACAATTACGAGTAGTAATAGCGACTGTTGACCACAAGATCAATAATCTTTTCTGTCTGGTGTCCGATAAGGGTCGTAACACTAAATAACGATGAAAAGCCACACTTTTTTCAAGTACCATCACCGGACACAGTCAAACTTTCTTCTGACTTTCCGTTTTATAAATTTAATTCTTTCTCTTTTTCACTTGCAAACCTTTTCTAAGAAAAACAAAAATTTACTTTTACATACTCATCGTATAATATCAGATTTTCTTCTCTCAAATACAGAAATATTACAACGAACAACAACAATATAGTTTCCGTTAACCATAAATACAATCTTTTGCTTTTCTTACACATCGTCAATTGCATTTTTATACAAATTAAATTCCATTTTTTTTAAGTTCCTATCTACAGCGGAGAGTATTAACTTAAGAAAATTTAGAAGCACCTAAAATAATGGATGCCTCTCAATATTTACTAGATTGAGAACATATTAAAAATTGGCTGAAGTAGACGATAAGCGCTCTTGGGTCTGATAAATATTAAAATGTGTTCAATTTTTTTACGGTAAAAAAAAATATACATATTTTGTTCACTAAAATACTTAATAAGATAATTGACACAGCAAAAGACAAAAGCAAATAACCCATTATGAAAATTCCCCATCAAAAACAGTCACAATTGTTTTACTGTGGTTGTTGTAACAAATGTTTTTGTATATTTTTTGTAATTGAGGAAAATGAGAAGCAGAAAAATAAATATTTTAAGTACGGGTGCGTGAAGAATAGTGCACAGATTATTTTGGATAAAATATTAGATTGGTGCATATAAAATGTGAGATCTTATTGAAGGTGTTTTGAAAAAAGGCTTTACAAACCAGCTTTCCTGCTATCTCGTGCGGTGCTTGCGGCGGTTGATGATTTTCTAACGTGATGGATTGTTAAACATTAAAAATATGGAAATACTTATACATGACAAACAGATCTGCTGTCGAATACAAATGCATAATTTAAGTACACGAGAAATTTGTGGGTAAACAAGAGTATCGACACAGTCCTTAATATTTTTAGGGAAAAAAAACCGGATACCTGACCATCTAGTCTATTGGATATGACAAAAAGTTAGCTCAGCGCTAATGGACGGTGGTTATTATAGGCTTGATTACCTATAGTCGTCGCTACTACTTATGTTACTATTAAGCGCAAACGCTTAATGAGTCTGTTTAACGTTCTGCCCCCGTAGTTAAATATTTTTTCGGCAACTGCAATTGTTAAAATTTCTGTCCTTTCGCTCATGGGACAGCAATGGAGAAAATAAATACTTGCAATACTAGTTTTGACGAAAAAATGATTTGTACCTCACCCACATAAGGTCACGATTTAAGTAAGACACATCCTGTAGAGGTCGTTGACATTTTGAATTATTTCACACTAAATTTCGTTTTGATTAAAACAATTTGTAATCATTTAAAAATTATTATTTTCACGCATAAACTCCACACAACGTGCCGAAGCTAACTTAGACTTGTATATTTGCTAATCGCTCCCTCTCTCTCACGTGCTGTTTTTCTCCGTTCGGTTTGCTCTTTCTCTCTGGCGTTTCACTTTGAATTCCGTATCAAAATTTTCGCATCGATACCGTCGCTTCTATTTTACATTAAAAAAAACGCAGATGACCTTGAGGTTAATGAGTTTTTGTCAAATTAATAATTTAGCGTGCGAGGAATTTGAGGTATTAGATGCCATCACGCTACTCCATTGCATCACTTAGGTGTAAAGTAAAGAATGGAAGAAGCAAATGCTGTATGAAAATGAGACTGGAATTATTGTGTGACTTTGTATTTTCCACTCGTCGTCACATTAATCAGGTGCAAGGAATTAAGTATCCGTATTTCTCTGATTCAAACTAGAGAAGCTTACGAATTGATTTTGATTATGTTCGTAAACATTTTAATCTTCACTGTTAAAATTTTATCCCTTTTATGCATTAACTGAATATTTAGAGGTTTTCGGATTACACAAAGGTGAAATGAGCGAACATTAGAGTTCCGGCAAGGAATTTCTTCATTTGGAGAACAGAGGAAACAGAGGACTCAGTCTATAAGCTAATAATATGTTTTAGTATAGGCAATAAACTATTAAAAAATAAATTGCACCAATCCTTAAAAAAGTTTGTATGGTCATGAACTTTTATTACTGCTTGAGTGGGGAATTTTTCTAAAAGATCTCTACACTCTTATGTAAAGCAGCGGTCAGATTTATTGTGGATTGATTCAACTGCAAGCGGTCTCTACAAAATATTTAAAAACTGAAGGAGAAAGGCTTGATTTAATTGAAAAATGTCTGAACATGGAATGATTCATATTATAAATTACAAAAAAAAAGATAGTCATATCAAAGATGCTAAGATAAACGTCACATATGTTACTGGTCAGTATCGACCGCTTTGCAATTAAAAAGCTAAACAAAAAAAAAATCGAAAAATAAACTAATAAAAATTCCGACAATTTTAAAATATTCGAATATATCTCAAAGAGGCTAAGAAAAATTTTATATTGTATATAAGAAAATCGCAAATTCCTTTGAATCCGACAAAGTCTCACAGTTTAAATGGAAAAACAGCAATGTACACATGTAAATTGATTTTTTTTGCACAACCAAATATTTTTTCGTAGAGATAAGACAATACATAGAATTTGTATTAATACTATTAAAGCTTTTGTCATAAAAATTGTTTGGGTTTCAAATCTTTCTAAATTGTTTTTCCACATAATCAATTTTGCTTAAGAAAAAAAAGAGAGTAATTTTCGAAATTTCGAAAAAAACACTTCTGAAACAATTATAACATTTGAAAAAAATATATTCTTTTGATTTAGCTAAAGGAACTAAAATTACATTGACCGAGTTCTCAAATCAAATGAAAATTATGGGCAAAATTCTTTTGGTACTGGATATAAGGCTTTTTCATTTCTGAAGGGCCCACTTCATTTTTCTGAGAACATTTTATACGAACGTTTCTTTTTTTTGTTTTTTTTTCGCTTCTTTTTCTTAAATATTTAAATATCTACAAGTTGTTAGTTGCGCCAACTATTTTCCATAGTCTGAACTATAAATGGTTAAAAATTTGTTAAGCGTTGTTGTTTTCACCACAACACTGTATACAATCCATGCAGTTATGCTATCTATTGCCTTCGTTCTTTTTGTTCAGTTCCGCTGCTGTTAATTGTTGCTGAAATTTAAATAACGTAATGTGTAAATTTACACAAGAAATTTCATAAAAATAATTCTTACGACAATGTTAGACTGGATAGGGCTTTGGGTATTTTTATGAAGGTTTTACAGTCGATTGATTAAATTGAATTGTTGGAATAATTTCAACAAATTTTAAGGATTTAAATGTTACATAAATATTTAGAAAATTATATATAAAGGGTAAAAGTACATTATGTGCATACAGACCTGAAGTGATTTAACAGTGTCCAGTAAAGTTCTTTTCTCATCTAGCAAAGTGGATATGTTATCTTGTGCAGCTTTTAAATATGTTCTGAGGACGTCATTCTCCTGTTTTGCTTTTTGTCTACAAATCGATAATAATTAAAATGTTAAAATGGGAATAATAATAACATTTACCTTGAACTCTCTGAAGTTTCTTTGGCCGCAATTAATTGTTTCTTTAAATTTTCATTATCTAATTTTAATTGTTGTAACACTAACTGAAGTGAAAGCAGCTCTCTATCTCTACCCCTGTCTCTCTTTACACTTTTTGCAACATGTTCTTCTAAAATAAATAAAAAAGTGTAATAATTAAGGCGTTGGCAGACAAACTATATTTACCTTTATGCTGTAGTTCTTCACCCTTTGGACTTTCTGGTTGTATACATAAAACTCCATTTTCATTTCTCCTAATTTTCATTTTCCCAATTGCTAAGTTAATAGGTACTGGTCCTGGTGATGTAATATTAACTGGCGGTCGATCTTCTATTAAATGAATTTTAACATTTTCCAATAATATCTATGCGAAAGACAATGATTTATCTGAGACGTAAATATCACTATTATAGTTACATTTAAAGGTAAAGGTTTCGTAATGATTTCATCTTCTGCTAAATCGCCCAAACCAATAACAGTACTCATAGAAAGGTCTAGATTCAAGTCTTTAACACGGATGTCTACGTTGTGAGTGAACCAGCTGAAAACGTGATTTAAATTAGCCAATGTGCATCTCGATTACAGAAAAACCAAATGTATAACCTTTGAATGCATTTCTTATCCTTAATGTCTTGAATATTTTCAGGTGGAGTAAGAGTTTCTTCCAGTCTTAGTTGAATACATGGTGGAGCTTCTGGATTGTACGGTGCAATATTCCATGCTCTACATCTTGCTCCGAATTTTGTCTACAATTTATTAATTTTACGATATTTAAATACATTTTTACATCCATTATTGCACAACACAATATTATTTACATGCAGAACTCAATGATAGAACAATCGTTCTAACTACCGAAACGCCAAAATGCTTTTCTACTGCTAAAGCAACTAAACTAATTATAGTGTTGAAACATATCATTCTCTGGTGCAGTATCAAGAAGAGCGGTGAGATAGAAAGGATAGCGTGAATATTGTTGGATAGAAAAATAATTTTCATGTAGAGAATAGTAATTCAGGGATTCTTTTATATTGTGAGAGTGCATAAAAGGATGCCTTTATTGGAATCGAATTCTTTACTGTCGGTAAATGGTTGCTGTTATTTTAGAACGAAGTATCAAATTCGTTAATTGCTTTGTTTTTGGGGAATGTGTGCTATAGAGTTTTTAACATTTCTTGTTTAAACATGTCAATATTGTTAAGAAAAAGCAGAAAACATATTTTAATTTACATAAAAATAATTCCTCAAAAATGAAACATTTAATTCGAACAGAAAAATTAACACATTTTAATTTTTGTATTGTCGCAAATTTAACTAAATCCAATAAATAAAATTAGGCAAACCTATTAGCCGCTTTATTGAGTTTTTGTAGTTAATAGTTGTTGTTTGAAAGGGTTAAATAGTACTAAACATAATGAGGACATTATAATAATCCATCTGACGGATATTAAGGAATTTTATTGTAAGTAATAGTTAACGCTACAATCACACAAATGCATAAAGTTTCCATTTAATTAGTATTACAATTGAGGTACATTTTTTCTCCACTTTTTGTCCAACGATTGATTTGACCAATAGCATTACACATTAGTGTTTATTGCTTAAATCACTGAGTGAGGAAGATGAGCGCTATCGGGAGAGGTGTCACGAAAAAGCGTACACTGCCTCCTCTGGGAGTCAGACAACGTAAAAAAGTCGAACAAATTTCTGAGGCCACGTTTTTAAAAACAACTCTAATGTGCCGCCGTTGAGCGATTTCTTGAGAGTCGGGAACAAGATTTTTTTCGAACGGAATTGGAGCCTTTAGAGATAAATAAAATATTTCGACCCCATTTCTCTGTTTTTTCCTTACGCGATATACGAACTTTTTGATCGTCCCTCGTATTTTACATCGTATTTAATTAATATATATTTTGGATTCTTACTATTATTGGGTTGTTCGGAAAGTAATTTCGTTTTTTTTTTGGATGGCAAAACCTTTACCTCAAATGAAGATGTCAAAAACCACCTGAACCAGTTTTTTGCCAGCAAGGACCAAAACTTTTATGAGAGGGGAATTATGTTACTGCCAGAAAGATGGCAAAAGGTGTTGGACCAGAATGGCCAATATATAATTTAATAAAATATTTATTCATTATACGAAAACTGTCTTTCATGTTCCCCAAAAAAAACGAAATGACTTTCCGAACAACCCAATATTTCGGCGATTTTGGTTGTTCTCTTCGAAGACACTTTTTCATTTGATATTAGGTCTTTGATTCCACGAGTGGAGTACCAGTGTTTTGCATTCGGTGGAATCAATGAAACATTT
>QYTT01084860.1:66430-77909 GCA_006980735.1 Dasypogon diadema
CGTTTTTAAAAACAACTCTAATGTGCCGCCGTTGAGCGATTTCTTGAGAGTCGGGAACAAGATTTTTTTCGAACGGAATTAGAGCCTTTAGAGATAAATAAAATATTTCGACCCCATTTCTTTGTTTTTTCCTTACGCGATATACGAACTTTTTGATCGTCCCTCATATTTTACATCGTATTTAATTAATATATATTTTGGATTCTTACTATTATTTCGGCGATTTTGGTTGTTCTCTTCGAAGACACTTTTTCATTTGATATTAGGTCTTTGATTCCACGAGTGGAGTACCAGTGTTTTGCATTCGGTGGAATCAATGAAACATTTTCAGTGCAGTCTGCTGATATGTGTGTATAAATACACAAGAAGATGAAAAGAATTCTTCTTAACAACACTTTTTGGACTATTATCATTTACTTAATTTTCAACCAAGAATTCAAGATTTCCTCGATAAAAACTAGTTCTAGCATTTAATTACCAAGAGTCGATTTAAATTTCATTTTGTTTGTGTTAGTTCTCCATCGAAGATTTCTTCAGTGCAAAGCACTCCACTCGTGCTCGTGGAATCAATGAAATTCGATATTAGAGAGTCTGGCGGCCAAAGGTAAGGCCTCTAGCGATCCAACGAAAAAAGAAATGTGATCAAAAATGTCATTTTAAAATAAAAATAATGAAAATTATTGTTTGTGAATGTTTTATTAAAAGTGATAGAAAGAATTTAAAAGGAAATTTATTATTCGCCTCTGAGAATTTCTTGTATAAAATATCAATATATGTTTTAATTCACCCTCTCCCCTCCCTCTCTTTCACACATTCCTTTCTTCTTCCTACACCGATAACGAATTCATTTGTATGTAAATTTCATCCATATAGTGATACTGATCCGATAAAGATTTACTTCCAAGTTATCGTTCCGTATTTTAATGCGGACCACATTTCGCTTCAAGTTATCATCCCAAATTTCGATCTTCACCCCGCCCTCTGCTCGTAAGCATGTTATATGCTGTTTATCTTGCAATTCTCTCATAAAAATCTCGTGTGAGCCAATGGTAGATCACGACAAACGTGAACTTATTAAGTAGCAGAATATATTTTTACATATTTTTATTAAACTTTTTATAACTCCTTCTGCTAGTGTCTCAAAATTCCGGTTCTACGTGAGTAAACAAAAATTGCGGCATTATAAAAATTCTATCTTTCTCGCAAACATTCGCGTTGCTGTAATTAAATCTTATAACAAATAAAGTAAATAAAAAAAACTGTGGAGTGCATAAAATGTAGATATTTTCTGGGCTCTCGAGTATTCCAAAACGTTCATTTTATGTACCTACGTATATTTTTGAGGACATAAAATATTTTCGAAAGGATATATTCAAAACAGTTTATGCTTGTTTTCATACTGCAAAATACATTTCCATGATGATAATGTACATAAATCAAAATAATATACAAAAAAGATGAAATTGTTCAATCTAAAACAGTTAAAATGTAAATGAAAGCATTTTGCCTGTCAACTAATACACGTTGGGTCAGAGAAAACTTAGAATTTGGTAAATTGCATATGCACTACTCGTGTCAAAATAAAAGTTTTAAGCAAATCGCATTTTTCAAGGAAACATAACTACATGGGACAAAAATAATAAATAGTAAAAATTTCCTTTTTTTATATTTGTTCAGGGAAAATAAATCAAAACTCCGATGGAATTGACTCATGGCCTACAGCTTGTTTTGAGGGAAACATATCTTGATCGCAATGGGGGATTTGGTTGTCATGCAAACATAAATTCATAAAAATCATTATCAAGGGGGGGAATCGAAGGATGTATGTACTTGATCATTTCTGAATTAATTTCATTGAGCAACACAACTAAACTGTCAAAAAGCAGCGAAACAGCAGTTAATAGGTTTCCATTAAACAACATAATTGAAGAATAATAATCAAAAACATATCAACAAACAGAAAATTCTTTTTTTAAGTAACTACAACTTTTGGGTTTTCTTATCAACTAAATAAAAAATAATCCAAAACTAATACATATGTACCTTTGTTGGTTGGTGAGCAGTCTTTAGTGTTTTTCATAGATTTTTAAAAAAATTTTTGTTTTTATTCTCAACGACCGATAAGTTTTTTTTCGGAAATATATCACGGATGTTAGTAGCATCATTCGAGAGTTTTTTTTGTATTCATTTTACATATTTCCAGTTAATTTTTAAACATTTGTCAATTTTGTCATAGAAGAGAGGAGAAAGCATGCAAAAAATATAGCGACACATTAACATATTATTCAAATAAGTAAAAAGTATGTAAATTTTGTTTTATGATTATAATATTGAACAGTTAAAAGGAGTAAAGTAATTTTATTAAGAGTATAAATTATTCTTTTTTTATTAAACAAATAATGAAAAGATATTCTGACAAAATACTCAATTTTTATCAACAAAATATATCTTTAGTAAAGTCAAAGAGAAAATACAATATTGTCCGTCCGTACTCTGAAATCTCACGGATTTTGATTTTGGTATTCATTGGCATATTTCGTTCCATATATTCAAATTGCAGCGTAAATTAAATTTGTTCTGTGAGAAATCGGAGCAGGGATTAATATCGAAGTTATTTACATCAAAGAATTAAAATGCTTATATTTGATTAACAAAATACGGAAAAAATAAGCTTTGAAGTAAATTCGAAAGTTTTAAGTGCAACAATTTATCTTTAGTCATGCGTTCATCAATTTAGATAAGTAATAAAAGATATTTGGTCAGTAATATTTTATGACTTGTCGAAACAGGAAATTATTTGGTTTCACTTTACCCACTTTGGTGGCAAGGAATACAATTGCACTTTTCATGTTGAAAATTGTCAGAAAGTGCCGCAATCAATGCTTTTTCACTTTTATAAAACGACTTGAATCATGTCATCATGAATCAATTGTCTTTCCCTCCTCATTTTGACTCTTGTGTAGCGGACTTACAGAGTTCATTGCAAATTATTTAAGTTTTAAATTTCCTTTTTGATATTGGTATTGGTAAAAATGATACGGCACCATAGAAAAAAAAAGTGTTATGTGCCAGTCGATCGATTTATTCAACAATTCTAATCTTGTTGCACTTAATTTCTTTAAATTTTTAAAACAAAAAGCAAAGCCAAACGTAATCAATGAAAAAAATATTAGAGTTGAAATATTTAACATTGAAAACTGAAGCTTAAAACTTGTGAATTAAGAAAAAAAACAATAAATAATAAAAACAGGGAAATTGAAAAGAGGGGAAAAAGGATTAAGTTAGTAAAAGATATGAATAAATCACCTGTAATTCGTCCCATGGTATCGCTCCACATTCATCACAAGAAAGTGCAGACACTTGAAGTCTTAGTGATGATGAATAACCTTGATTTTGTCGAATTAGTTCAACCGTTGTTAATCTAAATAAAATATTTCCGTTTTCTCAAAATTCATATATAGGTACACAAATTATTATATACCGGAACGTTGCCATTGATACTAAATCCCTTCTCCGCCAACTACTAGCCTCCGATGGTTCAGAAGGTGAGGACATATTAGTTTTGAAATTTGGTTCTTCACAAACTTCACTAGCTACTTCAACTGGAGATGCTTTTATTGTGGTGTCATTTACAAACGGATTAAGCCTAGCACGAATACAATTTTGCATAAAACAATTTTTCTATTAAGTACACATTAACGGTTACCTAAACATCACATCCATACAATCAGCAGTCTTATCATCAGCTATTATTATAGCATAATTCTCTGAATCGGAGCTAACATCACTGTAAATGGAAAACGTGTCACTAGCATCGTCAGAAGTGCCCGTCTTCAAAGCTGTATCTATAGACGTCATAAAACTGGTAAGACCCTTTTTCATAGACATGAATCCTGTAACAGAAGAATTTTGTAAATTCTATGGAACCATTCAAACTCAAAACATTACCTGAATTGATTTCTTTCGAAAAGCTTGAGTCTGTGATGGAATTTCTGGATTTACCCCCTTTTGATAAAGATGATGATGATGATGGTATTCCGTCTTGTCTTGACTCTGGGTAATTGCCAGAAGCAACTTGAGGAATACTTTGTATTTGGACGTTGTGTCTAGACATTTAGATGTTAGAATAAAACTAAAATCATAATATAAAATTGTGGTACCCGTGGGTGTTGGGATTGGAAGTATGAGTCCCACCATCAGGCGGAGGTTCTGTTGTTATTGGTGAGGGTGTTTCAACACTACCAAAAGGATTAGTATTTCTAATGTGATCTAAGGGCGGTGGTGTTGGCCAAGTCATATTTGTACCTATTTAAAGAGAGAATTTTAGTTTTTTTTTTTACTTATTTAAGCGCACTAAATACTGCAATTACAAAACATCGAAGCAAAATGTTTCAACTCGTGCTTAACTAATTAATAAATCCTTTTAATTTTTACAATTCTCATTTGTAATTAAAATCTAATTGGAAGTTTTTCTGATTCTTTTTTTACATTAGGGGCATTACCGTCTTTATGTATCAGGAAGTAATAAGCAAATCTTTGAATGTATAATAGCAGAAGAAGGTAATGTTAGGGGGCTTACAGGCTTTTACACTTTTGATAAATACTTTGGTGAAATTATGCTGCTCAATTCCTATATTTACATATGTATTTCTTTTGCATTTAATCTAATCTGAGAGGTTAAGATGAAGTTTCCACTTAACTCATATTTTCTATTATAAAATTGTTGGTATTGGCCGTAACCTTGCTCAACAAGGTGATTGTTCTTGTCGCCTTGCCCGCTGTAAATCGGATCTGTCCCCTGAAGGTGAGTTTAGTATCAGTACTTAGCTGCAAGTTTTGTTAGCACTGGCTTCACTCTACCTCCATGGACAGCATAGTGTCAATCTTTCTGAGGATAACTAACTCTGTCTTGATCACGGCCAGTGTTAGTAAGTGATCAGCCATCCATATATTCACCTTAAGATTGAGCTGCGCCAGATAAACCGACCGAGCCGCTATTAACACAGCTGCGTGGTCCGCGTACTCCATCAAGTGTGTCTCCTTCGGCATATTTATCGGCAGAAGGCTGTCATAGGCGGCTCTTTAGAAGTCAAGTCCCAGTATGGATGCCTGAGCCGCCCCCAGAGTGACAGTACTTTCCCGCCGGCCTTCAATGGTGTTATAGACTAGGTAGTCTTGAACTATGCGGAGTAGGTATTCGGGAAAATTGAACGTCGTCCCAAGCGCCTTCAACATGTCAATTCACGTGTGGAGTTAGATGCATTTCTGATATCAAGAGTAAAAGACAAGGCTAGCCACCGAGAATGGCGGCTTCCCTCCTCCATTCGGTTCATTGCGACGACCACTTTCTGCACCCCATCTACGGTAAAGCACTCGCGTTAGAAGCTGTATTGACGGTCGGAGAGGTCGCTGGTTGCTTGCATTGTCGAAAGTAAATGATTACCTTTTAATCAAAATTCTATTTAGTTTTTGGGAAATCTGATTTGTACTGGTTTCAAATGAATAAATAATTTTAGAAATTGTTTACTTATGCATGGCTCTGGCTCTTCATTATTGTATCACAAGATATTGTTTTCAACTCGTCCTGAGAAATGCAAAATCTTTTCCTCTCTGCCGTAAGCGTTTTTCTCTCTATCATCATAAGTTATTCAGATTTTTTATATTAAGGGCATAGAGAATTTTTCTATGATATGGGTTTAAATTAATGTCCAGTTAGAGATTGGATAGCTGGTATTTTACGAAGAGATTGTATAGTGTAATTTACAAAGTGATGTAATAACAACAATAAAATCCTAAGTGCAAGGGAATATTGTTTTTATTCCCGGAAAACTTCGTGGTAATTGAAGTCAGTTACGTGAGTTTACGTGACAACAGGACGAGTGGAGACATGGCTGTCGTTAATTGTAACACGCTGCAACTTATTGGGTAAGAAACTACAATTACACGGGCGATTGTTGCGAAGAACCTATATAATAATGTGATCGAAGTCTAATAACACCAAATAGTGATAATTACATGTGTAAAAACTTTTTATGGTCAAGTCAAGCGCTCTACTTCTATCCTATTATGAACTCTACCATTTGTAAATTTGCTTGCATCTTAATTTCTAGTTTTAAGATATACAAAAATACTACTCTGAAGAGTTAAAAAAGCGATCTTGTGATAGTAAAAATTATGGAAGAAAAATATTTGAGAAGCTTTAAAAATGTAAAAAGTAATCCAAGTTAATATTATATTAGAACTTTCTAAAGCTACACAAGCTATTCCTTCACGCATAAAATTCGAACTTAACAAACTGCAAAAATAAATATTCTTTCTAGTAAAAGGAGGAAATTAAATTTGAGTAATAAAAAAAATAAAGCTACCGAAACTCTTACTATTCATGTGTAAATCATCACCCAAACTAGCTGAGTCAGGTAAGACACTTTCAGCATCACCACCACTTGATTCCTTACCGGGTGTCGGGGACGGCATCACTAAAGTAACTTCGACTTGTGGTATAACACAACCGAATATAATGGATTTGTTTGTATTTTGCTGTGAAAAAATATTCAAATTACACTCAAATTTCTGGTAGGAATACATTGATAAATACCTTTTGCAGGATACGCTCTGCATCCAGAGATAAAAAAGTAGATAGTTCGGTCATTTCTTCGGATAATCGCAGCAAAAACAAATATTGATAGTGATCTACTTGAATGCTAACTAAATTTGAGAAATGAGCTATAGCATACAAATCAGCTGTACTTTCTTTTGGATTGTCGCCATCGGAATACTGTGATGATTGATTTGATTGTATATTATTACTATTTACAAAATCAAGCGGATTTATGCTTTTTACTGATTCCTTTCTAGAACCATTTGCATTTAAAGGATCTGGGAAGCTCTTTTCCACCTTAGAGGGCAAACATTTTCGACAAGTTTGTACAAATATAAAAATTCACTTACCTCGTTATCAGTGTTAGGATTTGAGCTTCCATGGATCCATATTGTTATGGGAACTGCATCAACGAAGGGAATGGATTTATTGATTCCTAAAGATCGTGCACCTAAAAAGTCTATCCAAACAGGATCCAATTTCATGCACCAAACATCTCGAGGTTCAGCCCACATTGCGTAACGTGATAAGCTGGTAGTGGATGCAGGATCAGTAGGTTGCATATTAGGCACATCACTAGCTGTCCGATAAAGAGAAATAAGAATTATGATTACATTATACAGACGCAATAAAAATATACCTGCAACATGTGAAAGAATTCTATCTGTAACGATGCACATATCCCCAGTCGTAGAGGGAAATCCACTTCCAAATACCAAACTTCCTTCTTGCAAAGAATGCAATGCTTGTGCTAAATCAGCTCTTGATGATCCCATTTCACGGATATTGGTAAGGGCAAAACGTGATATTTGAATTTGCATTAATTTTGGCCTATCTCGTTGCGTTGAAGCATCAATAGAAGACTCTATTACTACGCGTGGCATTATTGCCTCCAATTTTACATCCATGTACATAAAACTAGGTTCTGATGACGGTGATGAACCTCCCGATTTCGTGTTGTTCACCACACTCGTACGGAGTAAGCTTTCGTGTAAGTTTAATGCAAACGAATTAAACCATAACAAACTGCACAGATCAAAGTGTATTTGCACCGGGTTGGCGTACATAAAGATTTTGGACGGAGGTACTGAAAAATGATCATTGTAAAGAGTAAATTATAAATTATTAAAAGATTAAAATTTACATGGAAATATAAAATCTCCGGGATAGTAGAAGTATGTGAATTCGGCGTGCACTATTGGCATATCGGGTGGGAAGGAGTATCTGTCTTTGTCGCCTGAAAAATAATTCCTTCTTGTTGTATTGTTGGTTGAAAGTTGTGATGAACATTTGTATTATCATGCATAATTTATGAAAGTGTGTTAATGATTCTTTTTGAAATTTGGTGGTATACTGAATTCCCTGTGCCCTGTTCTCTAAAAATTTATATCGCAAAAGAAAGCTTGTGAACATGCTAATCAAGAAACACTAAAAGTTCTAAATAACTAAATGACCAAAAGATAAAATGAATACAGGTCATATTGCAAAATGCCTTCTCTGCAAGGATAAGTGTCCAATTCAGGTGGTTTCAATATAAACTGAGATTTCCATTCTCCGATTGACCTAAAATTATTATAATTTTCTAGTTTTGGGATAGAGCAATTTTTAATTGTTCAACCAGCTATTAATCGGCATTATCAAATATAGGAAAAGCAGTTGTTTATCTGCGACACATAAGGATTTTTCATTAGTTTTAGAGAGTACAAGAAATGGATAACTTTAATAGTGAAATTAAGAAAAGAAAGCAAAGGATGTTCTCAAAATAGCTACTAAAATGATCATAAGAGGGTATTGCCTGGCTGTCAATATTTAACCCGTCAATCACTGTAGGATTGCAATAATCTTAAGCATTTATAATCGAGGATCCGTGTGTAAAAATAGCAATGGAGGAAGAATGATACAAGAGGCAAATCAGAGCCCACTTTCTATTCATAGCTGCAGGAGACAGCTAATCCTTTTAAGTATTGCGCTGGTATTCTTGCCCATAATCCATTCAAATAATTAGGGAGGAGGAAAATGAAAACGATTCATGTAGAGATATAATTGCTTGCTTAACATAACAAAACGGTGCCAATTTGAATCTTATTTCACGTTTTTTTTTTATTAAAATGGAATGACTGTAACAAAACTACACAAATCACAGTAGTCCTAATACCATATTTTACGTATAATTTTCCCCACCTAAACACATTTAAGAACTATAAATCACCTGTTGCTTTAGATCTCCGTTTTTGTTGCGCTAAACATTAATGCCAAGGAATCATTAAACATGACCACACACGATTTCATGATATTAACTTACCTGCAATAAATTCTTTTGGTATTTGTTTTTTTCCAGATGTGGTGACCCGGTACAGGGTGAAATCTTCTATTCTTAAAACTACGCAAGCGCTCATAAGTTTCGCAAGATTATCTAAAACAGTTTTATGGGCAATAGACTGTTGACCACTGTTGGGAGTAGAATTGCCGGAATTCGATTGACTTTGTTGTTGTTGTTGCTGTGGTGAAACTGGAGTCATTCTCTCTAAAGGAGCATGTGAAGGGCGACGATTTGGTTGGCTTAAATTCAACACAGCCTCACGAAATACATTAAGAGATTGCTCAAGCCAAAGTGCTGGCGGTGCTGTTGTTTCTTTGTATCTGTAAATCTTTAATTGACAACATGTTCAAGTTATAAATGAAATTTTACTTGGCCCAATGAGATCTATCCGATTTCGCTAGATGGTATGGATAATAATCGATTTGAAAACCTTGCACGGATATCTGCAATGCTCCCCCATCTTTTAATTCTGGATGACATGATCGTCCATCTATTATAAATTTTTATGACTTAAGAGAAATAATTTTTCGAGACCCTTCTATTATTGTCTTACCACCCTCATCATCGCATAGATGTAAATCAATTCGCTGGCTGAAAAAATGATAACACGTTTCACGTACGTCGTATGTATTAAATGCTTTTTGCGTTGAAGTCGTGTGTGTTAAATCAGCTTGTCGGGACTGTTGTGCTATTTGTGCCTGATATTCTGGAAGATTTTCAAGCTTCTTTTGTGCTTTAGTCTTTTGTGTTGCAGCAGTGGCTGCCTTAATTAATCCGGAAAGAGAATCGACAAAATGTAGAGCAGCTTTTAACTGGGAATCCGTTAATACCCAAAGCAAATCATCTAAAATTAATGCTAGACGAGATGCTAAAACACTACAGTCTACAAAATGAGAATTTAATGTATTCACTTCTTAAAATTTTATAAAAAAGAAACCTGAAATTCTTTTCCTAATGGTAATTCGACAACGAGCATGATTTGTAAGTAATCTCAATGGAGTTAGAGATTTATCTTGTGTTGAACTGGCCTCAATTCGCACTGTTTGCCACGAAAGTTCTTTAAATATTAATATAATACCTTTTTGTGGATCTTTCAGTCGCGTAAATCTGAGATCCGCATTCGCCCATTTTGGAGTTTTTGATTCTACTCTAATGCGAGACATCTAGAAAGTGGGAATGTACAAAAAAAACCTCCGAGAATTATATGCAAATACTTACTTGAACTGAAGACGTAAATGCTGGACTTATAAACTTAACATTAACAGTGTTAACTATAATCGTAATTCCATCGACAACTTTATGTATAAAACTATATTTCCCTTGTGGACCTGCCAGACCTTGTAATCCAGGAGTTGTAGCCTCTGCTCTGGCATTTTCACACGTTTCTACTGTTATATTAACTTCATCAAGGGTCTAAAAAGATAACGTAAATGTTATCTATCCCTTTCTCTTTGTAGAGATAAAGTTTCAATGCTTACCAGAGTTATAGGAACACTTTTCAATTTTGTCCAACTTATTCGAAACGATACATGATTACACCATGCAGATGTCAAACGTAGCCAAGAAGGAAGCTCCAATAAGTCTGTCAGGACATTTTCATCTAATTGGAGGTTCGATAGTTCACCTTCCCCGCGAAATGTGCTTAGATTTATCTTGTCGGATGAAAGATTCTTGGTGTATCTAGGTAAATTTAAAATAATTGCCAAATTAATTCGCATAGTCTATAAATTAGAACATTTCATACAAGCAATATATCCCGATCTATAAAATTTATTGGAAAGAGACTATCATTGCCTCTGTTCAAAAGCAATTCATCATAAAAAGTTCCCGACGAAGTTAAGCATTACAAATCCATTGATACTGTCACCAATATTTCAAGGATTTTTAAATTCTTTCTTTAAATTCATCTCAAATTAAAAGATTGGTACCTTAGTTATGCTACTACACAATTTAAACCCCCCCTCCCAATTTTTTCAACACGATAGCTGCCACAATTAGCATCAAAGCTTTCGCGAGAGAATTACGTGTAAGAATCCATTTGTTCTGAGAGAGCTTTCAAGTATGCATCACCCGTGATGCCAGCAGCTAACGCATATTAAACGTATTCCTAGATTTCAACGTATCCCTCATTTACTTTCAAGGAGTTCCAGTTCTTATAATTTCAGAGACAAACTTTCAAATCGTGGGAATCGTTTTGGAAAAGGAACGATTTTTTCATGGCTAATTGTCGGGTTATTTAGCGTTGGCACTCCAGAATTGCAATATATTTTGTCACCAGAAAATAGTAAAGCAAATAAACACTTGCTACTATTTACCATAGATTTATTAAAGGTTTTTTTTTTTTAAATCATCAGCGCACTCAGTTTATAAAATAAATCTGTGGAGCAAGTGTTTATTTCCTTTGAAATATGATCTAAATGAACATTTTTCACCAAGTGCATAATAAAAATTCAATTAGTTATTTAAATAGTAAAACATAACATATTGTACAAAGGTACTCTAACCATTTAAAATCAATATAATAAAGACCTATCCAAAAACGTGAACGAAGTCACGGGTGA
>QYTT01084860.1:77929-103508 GCA_006980735.1 Dasypogon diadema
AAAAGCAATTCATCATAAAAAGTTCCCGACGAAGTTAAGCATTACAAATCCATTGATACTGTCACCAATATTTCAAGGATTTTTAAATTCTTTCTTTAAATTCATCTCAAATTAAAAGATTGGTACCTTAGTTATGCCACTACACAATTTAAACCCCTCCCCCTCAATTTTTTCAACACGTTAGCTGCCACAATTAGCATCAAAGCTTTCGCGAGAGAATTACGTGTAAGAATCCATTTGTTCTGAGAGAGCTTTCAAGTATGCATCACCCGTGATGCATATGGCAGCCAACGTGTTAATTGCACCTCTTTTAACACGTTGACTGCCGAAATTAGCATAAAAGCTTTCGTGAGAGAACTGCGTGATAAAATGCCTTTGTCGTGAGAGAGCTTTTGGATTTGCAGCCCAGCTAACGCATATTCAACGTATTCCTAGATTCCAACGTATCCCTCATTTACTTTCAAGGAGTTCCAGTTCTCATAATTTCAGAGACAAACTTTCAAATCGTGGGAATCGTTTTGGAAAAGGAACGATTTTTTCATGGCTAATTGTCGGGTTATCTAGCGTTGGCACTCCAGAAATGCAATATATTTTGTCACCAGAAAATAGTAAAGCAAATAAACACTTGCTACTATTTACCATAGATTTATTAAAGGGTTTTTTTTTTAAATCATCAGCGCACTCAGTTTATAAAATAAATCTGTGGAGCAAGTGTTTATTTCCTGTGCAATATGATCTAAAGGAACATTTTTCACCAAGTGCATAATAAAAATTCAATTAGTTATTTAAATAGTAAAACATTAAACATATTGTACAAAGGTACTCTAACCATTTAAAATCAATATAATAAAAACCTATCCAAAAACGTGAACGAAGTCACGGGTGATCCTAGTAAGAAGAAAAGACAGATTGATCAGAATGAAAATGAATGAATGAAGTAATTTTTTTACGGTATTGCTTAGGCTTAGGGGATGGACATCCCTCTGACGCATACAGCACAACTCAGGCAAAAAGAAATTTTGGGGAAGAAAAAGTTAGGAATTATTTTTAATGTCGCATTTTAATCCACAATTTTTAGTTTCTGTTTGTTCACAAATCTATTTCTGCTTAAAAATCTCAGAAAACAGATGTGAATTGAGCTCTAATATCTAATAAATTAAAAGCTCAATAACTTTTGGGATTTTCTCCTTTATTTATAACGCTTTTATGTATAAAAAACGAACTTATGCAATAAATATTGCACTGTTAATTAACAATTCGATTGTTCGACAATCGTTTTCGAGCTACATGAACCGGCCCCTGCTCTTTGAATTCCCTTGACTTCAAGCTTTACTATTGTTAAAAATTAAAGTAAGCAGATATTTCGAAATATTCATTTATGATTCCAAAAAAATACAGTACAATACAGTACAGTACAGTACAAGCCACTAAAATCATTGACTTTTTATGTACTCGAAATTTAAACGCGTTTTTCTCAAAATTGTGTTTCTCAAATAGGCGGAAGGGATAATTTAAAAAGTTCTTGGATCAATCGATTTGAAATTTTGCACACATCTTTTCTATAACATTACTTTCTAGATGTACCTAAAT
This sequence comes from Dasypogon diadema, assembly GCA_006980735.1. Lineage (NCBI taxonomy): Eukaryota > Metazoa > Arthropoda > Insecta > Diptera > Asilidae > Dasypogon > Dasypogon diadema. Next base: position 79,520 of record QYTT01084860.1, read on the forward strand.
GTTTTGAAAAATCTGTTTAAAAAAATAACTTTTTCGAAGCAAAAACAATTGAAAAATATGGTCTAAAACCCAAAGTATTTTTAAAAAGTATCTCAATTCGTGAATTTTTTATTTTTTCAACTTTTTTTTAGGTTAATCTACAAATTATAACATTAGTAATGACACAGACATTTTTTCTTATCTTTCGGATCAATACAACAGACTCTAGAAATTCCATCAGTTGACAACTCTTGTTGTGACCTTCCGGGAAGACTGGGCCATAATTCCGCCATTTTGGATTATTTAAAAAAGAAAAAAATTGCTTGTAGTAGTTAAAGGTGTATATAAAACACATGCTAAGTTTCAAAGATATTGAATTAATCCTTCATTAAAAAAAAATCCATAAAAATCGGCCGTCTAAAGGTATCTCCCCCTTTAGAAGTGACAAAGGCTCGAAGCTAAGTCCACACCGAATGTGATGTTGGACGGTTGGACGTCCCGAGCTTTTGTCATCTATCTGAAGCCAAAAAAGCCATCCAAAAATTACAAAAATTAGGAGAACATGAACCTGTTTTCATGCCAAAAATAAGAAAGTTAAATAATTGTCGATTGGTTAATTAGTTCTTGAGCAAATTTACAAATTTATCAGGCAAATAAAAAAGTATTGGGCATTGACGATTTGTATCACTTTTAGATTCATGACCCCAGAAAAGTGATCTACTTTTTAGGGTTGAAATTGCAAACGAATCGGCTGAGCCGTTCGGAAGCTGCACGTCCCACTAATTTGAGAAAAAAATTCGAAATAAAGAGAATAAGAGAGCTTTCTCATTTTATATGGAGATTTTCATGCAATTCTCTCAGGAAAATGTATGAGTCACCGGTAGCTCATCTCGGCGTGAACATGTTAAACTGAACTGAAATCGCTTAGAAATGGACAACTGTTACGAGATGCTTCGTTCTGGCATTTCAAACTGCAGCAATGTCGCATGGATCCCATAAATGCTAGACCACTCTGTGATCTGCTTAAGGCTTTATTCTAGATGCGATAATTGTGAAAAGAACAAAAAAATCTATTTTTCTCACCCTCCAAGGTAGAATTTCTCTTAACCACTGGTACCCAAATAAAAAATCAGTAATCACCGTACCCTTTGCTTCGATCGCGCATCTTTAGAAAAATCAAATCTGCAAAGATGCTAGGTTTTATTATTTTTTTCATAAAACTTAGCAGACAGGTGGTATGGTCACGTGCCCAGAACAAAATACAGGATACCGCAGGTTGTTGTGGAGGGAAACCTTGCAGGCAACCGGAAATGTGTAAAACTAATTGGAAGACCTCAGTGCGTTGCAAGTGCATGTTTTTAACTGGCCGAGAATGTGTTCAAAATAGTTAGCTCAAAAGAAGAGCAGTCGTAGAGACAGCTAAGCTGCTATGACGATCGGTCCATGATTAACACTTAAATGCTGAAAAAATACAAGAAACCCCTGAACATGACTTTCAATTGCCAGACCACGAATACATGAGAAAAAATATAAGCCAGAGAATATTTTACGGGCAATGTAAGTAAATGTAGAAACAAATCAATGTAGCACAAAACAACTGCTTTTCATCTTATCTTTACCGCAGAGGTTTCACTGTTGACCTTGCCCCCCCAAACTTATCTAGTCGGGGAATGTCAACTTGTTGTGAGTTCAACATCCCGAGCGCTAACTGAAATTAAATTAATTTCCGTAGGCATAAATTTCCAATGATTTTCAGTTTCCGTTCCATATGGATCATAAGTGCCTGAGAAGCTCAATTTTTCTACACAAGGATGAATTTCACTCCGGCGCACTTAACATCCTTTTTCAATTAGCCACCAGAAGTAATTTTCCGCTTCATTATTGACTGTTAATTGTAAATTGTTTTGAGTTTCCTGTTAATTAGAGAGGCAATCTCAGAGATAGGATGAAATTTCTGCATAGTAATTTCCACAGATGCAATTATATAAGGAATTGATTGCACTTGTTTGCGTTGCTTATTCATCTTGCAATGTTTTTTTTATGAAGCACAAATTTATTCACACAATTGCAACAAATTGAGATTCGTGGCCCGTGTGTGAAAAATCAATCAATGCAAGAGATCGACAACTTTCGTCCAAATAAAATCCACTGCAGCTCTGGAAACGTACCGTGACAAGTGTTTCAGAAGTTGGTTTTTTATTATAGACACCATTTTCCACTTCACACACTCCGAAAAATTCCGGAATCACCAGACAATTGCTTATTTTCTATCCGACAAAACACCTTCTCGATATCATCACCACTGACATATGACTAAAGTCCGTTGAATTAACATTTTTTGACATTTCTTCTAAACATTACAAAATTAAGATGCCCCCTAAACATTACAATTGACATGTATAATAAGCCGAATAAAATACGCGTTTTCTATACTATAAAATCAATTAAATACGCAAAAGTGGTCAGTTTTATTAAATTGTGTACCGCTTAGTTAATATTTGCATATTTAGTAGACTAACATAAAAAAATAGTTGCAAAATTACGCTTTTTACATGGGTGCGAAAAAAGCCTTACAATTTCTTACGCCTCCAACGTTACCTAAACCTTAAAACAGGTTATGGTTTCGGAAATTTGAAGTTTCGAAATTCGGCGAAATTTGGAAATGCGGCGAAATTGGTTTCAAATATTTGAAGGGTTGCCCAAATATTGATCGGCTCTTTTGCTTTCTTCTAAATTTTTATTCAACAAGCGTAGGAATTAAAAATTAGTTATCAATCTCATTTAATTAAAAAAAAATAAGATAAAAATATTTCAATTCAACATTCCTCCGGCAAAATGCCAACAAAACCGACATTAGCATGACAATGACGTTTTATCAGTTGAAGTGTCATCGCTGCGATACCAGTCGGTATCGTGTGCTTGGATTTAATTTATTTTCCACGTATATTTCGAAACGAAGACATGGTAGAATTGGCGAAAACCGCACTACACTATTTGTTTACTGAACGGTGCTTTGAGAAGTACTTCTACGAGTTTGATTTCTTTGATGGTAAGCTTATTACTAAGCCACAACTAGCACCTAAGTCTTTTCTCTTTCAGTTGACTGTTTCAAGGCGTTTTTAAGTAAAGGACTTGGACTAGGAATTATTGCCGGTTCTATACTTGTTAAAGTCCCACAGATCCTTAAAATATGGTCGAACAAAAGTGCGGAAGGGATCAATTTGTTGGGTGTTCTCCTGGACCTATTCGCCATCACCTGCCACATGTCTTACAGTTTTGTAAGTGGATTCCCTTTTAGCGCCTGGGGCGATACAACATTCCTCGCAGTGCAAACAGCAATAATTGCTGCTTTTATTTTCTTGTACGGCGGAGAACCCATAAAAGCCACAGTATTTTGTGTTCTGTATGGCGCAGTGTGCTATGCCCTTATGGGAGGATTGACACCAATTGACGTCTTGTGGAATTTACAAGCCTTTAATATTCCAATTCTAGTCCTTGGGAAGGTGAGGGGAAAGATATGTTGTAGTTATGAATGCTCTAAAAAAATTTCTTCCAGCTTACACAAGTTTACACAAATTATAAAAATCAAAGTACGGGCCAATTGTCTGCAATTACCTGTTTTATGCTGTTGGCCGGCTCATTAGCAAGAATTTTCACATCAGTACAAGAGACTGGTGATTTTATGATGATTTTGACTTATGCGGTGTCATCGTCTCTGAATGGAGCTATTGTCGCACAACTTCTTTACTACTGGAACAAGCCAGCTAAGAAGAAACAGAGCAGCAAGCAGAACAAGTCCAACAGCAAAGCAAAAACGAAGACAAAGAAAGCCGACTAAGTCCACGTTTTCTGATTAAGTAGTTTTAATCTTAATCAGTTAGTCTGCAATAAAAAGTTCAGTTTTTCCAGATTTTGCGTTTTTGTTCTTATGTTGTTTATTTTTGTTCAAAAAAATTTACTAGCATCTCGCTGAAATTCCGAAAAAAAGAACGAACCTCACAAACATCCCCTGTCCATCCATGAGAATTCCGTGACATTCCTGAATGATAAGAAATCACGGCAGATGGCGGCCATTTATGACAAAATCGGGAAATCCTAGAAAGCCCTGCAAAATTTCACAAACCATGAGATCTCTACAAAAACTCTGCAATCTTTTTTTAAGTGTGTTTTTTTGCTTAAGCTCTGGGCACAGAGTGCACAGTTTAGGCCGGAGGAAATTTTAGCCTGTTGTAAGTGAGCCACAATTTCTTTTTTTTGGCATGAAATTTTTACTTGGCAACAACCTCGCAGTTTCGCAAGTACAATTCTTGTCAGTAGAATTGCCTTAACCACTGGTATTCAGACAAATCGACACGCAGGTTTCGAATCCACGTCCACAGGAGAGAAAAACTGCATACGTGTGCCTCAGTCCATTCGATCATCGGCGCGGACCTAAAAAAATACGAAGAACGCCTGAAGTTTATAAGAATATTTCAAATCTAAGGAACCTCCAAGAATTCTTGAAATCCACAATAATCCTATGAAAAGCCACAAAGTTAAGGAACACAAGCCTACGCCCTTGTCCGTCCGTCCAACCGTCCGTCTGTATACACGATAACTCGAGAACGAATTGAGCTAGAAGGCTGAAATTTGGTATATATTACTTTTAGAAAATTTGTAGATTTAAGTTCGAAAATGGGGCGAATGCCCCCACTCCTTCAATAGGCCGCCATATTGAATTTTTGGATTTATTGGATATAATTCAAATAGGGAACAACGTATAACTCTCAAATTTAATAAGGAGCAGTTTTAATGAGACGCTTAACAAATAAAATGAAAATCGCTTATATTCCCCCACTCCTTGGTCGGGCCGCCATATTGAATTTCCAGATTATTGGACATAATTCGAAGGGGAAGCAGCAACCTATCACTTTGAAATTTTGTACAGTAGAGTTTTATGTTTATGTACAGTTTTTACATCATATAGGGTATCAAGTAATCAATAAGGCGGTATGTATTTTATGTTTAAGGCTACAGTACGGAGGAGCAAGCACATAAATAGGGCATTTCTCTACCAAAACTACATTATTTACGCATTCTTTACCCCGGAATGTAAACAATGCAATTCTACGCGTAAATATGCCCATCACTGCCTACGAATTACTAATTTAATCTAATAGTGTGGAAAGATCTTGTGTTTACTTCAGATTTCTTCAGATTACGCTATAATCCATCGAATGGCCAGCAGTAATCAAAAATTTTATGATAATCCCTGCGCTGCCTGTGAATTGCACATTTTCATTGTTAATTCAAAACTTAAGTTCTCAGTTCTTCTGGATTTCGCTTACTTTCTAAATATTTAGAGAAACGGATTTTTCTGCTGTTCAATACTATTTTTAAAATATCACTGTATATAATAACTGTAGTTGGTAATTATATAAGGATAATTTTTTCACGAGAATTCTTTGACAAAGGCACTCAATTTCTTCCAAAATATCGAGCATAAAATTTTCTTCCTCGTGAACAGGCATACCAAAAGTAAATATTTCTAAAAACGTAGGAACCTATCGAGTCTTCCATAGATAGATTTCGCTTAAATAGCACTATACTCTCATTTATGAGTCTTCAAAGATTTATTCGCAGTATTGTTTTGGGCGCATTTTGGCACTTTAGTCCGTATACAGTCGTGAGCTCTCATTGATTTGCAACTACTCGAGAATGAAACTAAATTCGATTTTATCATCACAACAATAATCAATCTGATAAAATACTGATAACGGTAGTTCGTTTGAAATCACAACTGGCCTTATAATCATTCAATGAGGTAATGTCGTCTTATTAAGGTTCAGAGAATTGTGTACATCGAGTGAGAATGAAAAGCAGAGAAGTCTAGTATTAGGGAAATGGTGTCTGGCTGTGCATAATAAAAAGGTTTCTGTGTAAAGTAATTAAAATGAATCATCGTGTAAGTTCAAGTGGATTTTTTTATATATAGTATTAAATATAACGTTATCCAGTAACACGCGTACTAAGTAAATAAATAATAGTAGTAAACGGAGTGAGTCAGGTTGTGAAGATATGAAAAAAATGAAAAAAATTTAATCTCAAGAATTTCTCATTATAAAGTGAATTTTATCTTTATGACTGCCGAAGCAATGAATGTTTTGCTTGTGGAGTATTTAAATTCTTGGGGATAGCAACGAAAATCTCAGCTAAATATATTTTGAGATTTGGAATATATTTACATCGTGGAAATTTTATCAGATATGACGATATCGTCGTCGTGCTGGATGTAAAAAGAAATTCATATTGAATACATTTTACCCTCCAAAAATACTTGGGGACCAATTGTGACAAATTGTAGAAGGACGGAGGATCCCCCACCCCCTTGGCTTTACCAAATGAGGACCTACTTTATGTCCTAACTATTAGGTTATTTTGTATTCCATACCACATGTCTTTCTAGTAGAAAATTTATGCAAAAAAAGAGGGTTATGGAGCGAAGTTATTCCTGAAAACCTACTATAGACAAGAATATATCCTATTATAAAATGGTTGGCATCATTAGATAGACACGTTGTAATGTAATTATTCAACGCAAATGATTCAATCATCAGATTTAGTTAAAATGTGTGATAACAAACTTTTGATGGGAAACTACCCGCCATGTCTTTAGTTATTTACTTCACTATTTGAAGTGTTCAGTAACCAAACGAATTTTATCGAATTAATTGAAATGTTTCATTAGTAGCCTTATCATTAAGTAGGGCGTTTATCAAAGGAATATCAAATTGACCTGTTATACAGATTAAACAAGATAGCTCCTACCTTTTAGGCAACTACCCTTGGAGGAATGTGATTAGTGAAGCAGTTCTGAAAAGAATGTGAGAAATGTGAATGGTTAGAATTATGATTTTTATAGAGTTTTTATTGTATTGAAAACCGTGTGGTTTATTATTCCACTAATATTGGATTCTAAACTAGTTGAATGACAGGACAGGTAAAGTAAGAAAAGGAAAGACAACTTTGTTAGGAGTTTATTTCGATTTTCGTTTTCTTTATACATTTTGCGTGGAACAATCTAAACTTTGGTTCATTTAAAGGGGAAATTCGAGCTTAGTATAACATTTTTAGCATAGTACCTACTGAAATTAATTCGATACTCAATTCTGGATTCTCAAGGCATAAATTGTATGTCTCTGGCAACATTTTATTGGGAGGTCTCCCAACGATATCACTCAAATATGAATGTGCTTACCAGGGAGGATCCTAATGTCCTAAAACATCATTTGTAAATTTTCTCAACGTATACTAGGACTGCTCACATGCGCATATTCTCGATAAGCCAATTTACTGTGTCGTCAATTTCAAAACGTTGGTCATTGGTAAAAGAACAACACTTCAAATTCTAGATTCTATAAAGTTCCCCTGCGATTTTGTTATATGATAAAATTATCATTAATAGGGTGGAATACTAGTAAGTACCAATTCTTCACAAGTTAGCTATTAAGTAGACTCGGTATGCGAAGAATTAAATTGTGGTTACAGAACACAGATTAAATTAGAGGTCCCCATAAGAATTACATCATTTTGTTAATTCACTTCACGAAAAATCCTCAGGGTGTCTATCAGATTTAAGAATCAGATCACGAAGAGTAAGCGACAATGATGTTGCCTTTTTACACTTATCAATATTTGGACTTATTGAAAAGAATAACCGAGCCCAAGACTGATGTATATGCTAAAGTGTTAGATTTGAATTTCATAAAGTAATTTCTCTTTTCTGATGAGACCTCTGATTTAATTTATATTCTGTGATTACAGAAAATGTTGATTAAACAAAATTAGAATTTATGTGTTTTAGTTTCAAGATTTATTTAAAAAAATGAGAAAGCAATCATTAAGAAACTTCTACATTTCAGATGGACTATGTGTGGATTAGACCACAAGATTCTGAAGATCTTTCAGATCTAATTGCGTGCCAAATACTGCGCAGGGACAGGAATAAAATTTTAGTTCGAGATGATGATGCCAATCAATTCTGGACTTCAGCCTCTAATATAGTTAAAAAGATACCTACATCGTCGCAACATGTGGTCGAAGACATAATAAATCTGAATGATTTACAGGAGTACTCCATTCTGAGAAATTTATATCTTCGTTACAGAAACAATCAAATTTATGTATGTCGCTGGATTTAGATGAGTATAAGTCATTTCAGTTACGCATTTATTTTTTCTAGACCTATATTGGAACTATGTTAATTGCTATAAATCCTTACCAAATGTTTCCAATCTATGGTAACAATTACATGAAACTATATCGTGATCGTAAAATTAGAGAACTCTCACCACACATTTACGCAATCGGAGACAATGCTTTCCGGGAGTTGAATCAAAAGTCACGCAATCAATGCGTCGTTATTAGTGGTGAATCCGGAGCTGGGAAGACTGAAAGCACTAAACTAATACTACACTATCTTGCTGCGATAAGTGGAAAACGATCATGGATAGAACAGCAGATAATTGAATCAAACCCTATTATGGAAGCGTTTGGAAATGCTAAGACCATAAGAAATGATAACTCGTCGAGATTTGGGAAATATATCGACATCTATTTTAGTGAGGGTACAATTAAGGGGGCGAAGATTGAACAGTATTTGCTGGAAAAGTCCAGGATAGTTTCACAAAACAAGGATGAAAGGAACTATCACATTTTCTATTCGATGCTAGCAGGCCTAAGCGAAGAAGAGAAACAGAAACTGGAACTTGCCGATGTATCTGAATATCAATATCTTTCACAAGGTGTACAAATTGTGTGCAATGGCCGAGATGATGCTAAGGTAATTTCTTAAATATTGCAATTAATTGGGATGCTGAAGAGAAACCATTTCTCAGGTTTGCTAATTTGTTAATTTGTGGTATATTCAATATCATCATTTATGCTGAAAAATATCATAAAATATATTTTCAGGAATTTACTAAAATTCGTTCAGCAATGAGAGTCCTATCATTTTCACTGCCCGAAATTTGGAATATCTTTAGTTTGCTGGCTGCTATCCTTCACCTGGGGAATCTTAATATTAAGGCAGCTGAAGTGGAAAATATAGATTCATCGGAAATTGATGATATCACAAATTTGAGAAGAGTTGCGAATCTTTTAGATGTTCAGACAGTTGCTCTATATGCGGCTCTAACGAAGAAAACAATATTCATAAAAGGGGAACGTGTTGTTATTTCACTTTCTAAAACCGCAGCACAAGAAGGTAGAGATGCATTTGTTAAAGCCATGTACGGACGAATATTTCTGAGGGTTATCAATAAAATTAATGATACAATTGGGAAATTTGTGAAACGGACTATGCTTTCTATAGGTGTTTTAGATATTTTTGGTTTTGAAAATTTTGATACAAATGGATTTGAGCAGCTCTGTATTAATTATGCAAATGAAAATCTTCAACAATTCTTCGTGGAACACATTTTTAAGGTATGGGAATGAGTTGTAAAGTGTGAATGAATTTTATTTTGTTGGTTCTGGGTATTTAGATGGAACAAGCTGCTTACGCCAGGGAAGGTGTTAATTGGAAGAGTATTAATTTTATCGATAATCAGGAAATTTTGGAGTTGATTGGACAGAAACCTGTGAATATTATGTCACTTATTGATGAGGAGTCTAAATTTCCTAAAGGTAGGATATGTCAAATTTATCTCGTATTTGTATCTTAAATAGTTATTTTGTATCTACTGCTGCCAACAGTTTAATTCTTCCAATCATACGTAGAAGAATATCTTTTGTTTAGAGTAGAGGGGCAATTTTCTAAAAGAAACGTTTGATTTTCGAGACTTTGATTACATTGATGTGCGGTTCCTCAAATTTGTGATGTTATATACAGTGCTATATATTTTTAATTAGGAAGCTCTTAAAGGTTATTTCAATTCTTAAAGTATTTATAGACTTCGTTTCTCGGTCTAATCTTTTACGAGCCACTTCCAAAAATTACTGATGATTATCAGACTTAATTTTGACACTGATAGAGATCCCGTTTCTATGCTATTGAATTGTTCGAAGGCGTTTGATTCTGTTGAGTACCTATAGCATGCTTTTGAAGAAGTTAAGCACTCAATATGTTTTTACATTAGTGCTTGCTTTCAACCTGTATTACCTAATGAAGAATGGTAGTTCTGGTTTGGTGACAAAATGGTCTGGGGTTCCGAAGGGGTCAACCTTGGGTCTACGTCTATTTTCATTATATATTGATATAGTATAAGATTTTTGGTTTGCCTTATAGTAATGGTTGGCAACTTAATCTTCTTGAAAAAATATTCTTGTAGCCTTGAAGTAAGTATGAGAGTATTTCACTCTAAAGGATACGAAAAAGAAAAGCTAATAGTAATCTATAACTGCCAAATGTCCAATGCGATTGCATCATCATAGATTTTTCCAATTCAAAATTTCACTTTATAGATCGGTATACATTGCGCGCTACTTTGGGGTTTCCGATAGGAGCTGCAGAAAATTTTTGGATTTTACATAATGGCTTTTGTCTGCATTACATTTATTCAGTTCTTCAGAAGAGTGAGGTAAACCTAAATGCCGATTTGAAAATTGTGGTCCTATAGTCTGAACTTGTATTACAAGAAAGAAAGAAACTTGCTACCTACTCTAAGCTTATTAGAGTTTTTTTTACTATGCTAACTCGAGAATTCAGAAGTTTTTATTAAGCAACTTTTTTTTAGGTACGGACATAACACTCTTAGAAAAGCTTAATGCAACCCATGGACATCAGTCTTTATATCTGAAACACAAATCTACTCAAACTTTAAAATTCGGTATTCAGCACTATGCTGGTGTCGTCTACTATAACACAAATGGTGAGGCATTTTTTAAGATCATTAGAATAGAAATAATATCAGTTGTATATCTTTCAGGTTTTCTGGAAAAGAATAGAGACTCTTTCAGCATAGATTTCAGAGAAATGATATGTGGATCCAAAAAGAAGTTCCTCGTGGATTTGTTCATATCCGACGAACATGACACTAGTAAAAAGTCAATTACTCTGTCCGTACAATTTAAGAGCTCTCTGGACTCGTTAATGAAAGCTCTGCTCGCATGTAATCCATTCTTCATTCGCTGCATTAAACCAAATGAATTGAAACAACCCCAAGTAAGGGTATCTTGGAATTGAAGATTTTTACTAAAAATATATTTTTGTTTCGTTTTCAGAGATTTGATAAAAACCTCTGTGTTCGTCAACTTCGTTACCTGGGCATTACAGAAACGGCTCGTATACGTAAAGCAGGATATCCTGTCCGGTACACATTTGAAGAGTTTGTAAAACAGTATTATCTTTTGATACCCAAGATGAAACCAAATCAATTGGATTTTCGAGACGCCTCAAAAACGATTTGTTTAAAAATTTTATCGCCTCAATCTGACTACCAGTTTGGTTATAGTAAGGTATTTTTGAAAAACGCCGAAGATAATATTCTGAGGAAGGAGAAAAAACGTGTTTTCTTAAAATACGTCTGCGTCATACAAAGATGTTATCGACAAATTTTGTTCCGTCGTTGGTTTACAAAACGCCACAATGCTGCAATTGTGATACAAAATTTTTGGCGTACTTATAGAATTCGACAGAATTTGATTGTGATGAAGCAGGGATTTTTAAGACTGCAAGCATTGATTAGAACAAGAAAATTCGTAGCAGAATACAGTTCTCTTAGATGTAGGATTACTGGGCTTATGGCTCATTGTAGAGGATATCTTGCACGGAAAAGGTTCAAGGCTCTCAGGGAGGAATATCGAAAACGATTACCGTCCAGAACATCGCACAACAATAAAAATGCAACTGTACAAAATTATAGACACCCTGGAAAAGTTGTACCTCAAATCGAAGAAAACGACGATAGTACTAAGATTGTAGATGATGTTTTTGGTTTTCTGGAAACTAACGAAGATACCACACCCGTCGAAGAGGCTCCTAGTGGTCATAGTGTAGGCGAAATGTTGGCATATTTCGAGGAGAAAAGTCGAAACAAAAAGTACATTCCAAATAAGCTGTTGTCGTGTCCAGTGGGATTCTACACCTATGAATCACGGTTGTAAGGTTATTTATGTGGATGATTGTTTTAAAAATAATATAAATAAATTTAGTAAATATTTTTAGTAATTTTTTCTCCTCTATATGATTGCAATGCAGCTAGTATCCTGATTGTGTTTAGACCGAACCATGCTTTCATACCCAAGCAAGTGTAATACAGAGAGAGAGAGGGAATTCCTCGTGTTTGCGATTTTTTTTTTAAACCATACTTGGAATTTCAATTGAGTTATGGGGAGTCAGAGGATTCTTTTTAATGTTTCTCTATTTCCACGGATGTCTAAACATTTTCGTGGAATATCACAAACGACTTCTTATGAAACTTTGATCTTGTTTTTTTCCTCTTGAATTTCATTTTAGAAAAAGCTCGAGAATTCTTACAAATACTTAACCGGGGTCTATCACAATTATTAAATTTTAAATCCAGTATCAAAACCAACTCAATTATACTTCGTACCAGGTTGTTTTCAAGAAGATGTTGAAGCTATAAATTTTGTGGTAAATTTGTCAAACAAGCTGAGTATCACCAGTTAGTATTGAAGATTAGATTGTAGGATTTGTGAGTTCATGAACCTAAGTTCTATAATCATTCAAGTTCTAAAGCCCTGCAATTAAATAACGTTCAATTGGCATTATTATCATTGTGATAAAATAGCATGTTTTTCTGTAGATAAAAACGGTTATATATAAACTTTTCCTGATAGATTGCCAGTTTTAGTATCAGATCGCCGTCACGGTGCTCATTTCGTTGGGAAATAAATCAAAATGAAAATTATAATTGCTGCAATTATTGCGACTTGTTCAATAGTTATTTCAAGTGCAAATAAAGTGCGATATGATGATTATCGAGTGTATAGTGTTCACGTTGAAAGTGCAGAGCAATTTCAGGCATTAAAATCACTTCAATATGTTCCAGAATATGTAAAATATTGACAATATATATATCAAAAGTCTGAAGATAAATTGTGTTTTTTAAATTGCAGTACCAATTTTGGAAATATCCTAAAGGTGTTGGTAGTGATAGTGACATAATGGTGCACCCGGATAAGTTTGCAGAATTTGTAAAAATATTGGATGAATTCCAGATAAAGAACAGGATTTTGGCATGGAATGTTCAAAAGTAAGTACTCCTAATCAAAGGGGTTTAGTAGGAGGATAGAGACACTACTCTTACTAGTGCGCGTTATGTTTGACTTGCTCGCAGGAATGCCTAAGGTTGTTCTAATCTAGAGGAAAACTCCGAAAGTATTCGGTATCATGCGGCGGCCTAACGATGTAAAAAGAAACCTTTGTACGTCGTATACCATTGACAAATGAAGATGTGCATAGAATTATTATGGACTGGTATAGTTGTAGAGTTTGTTAAGATCCTATGACGATTGACATCGTCGCTGATAATGACGATGATAATATGAATAGGGGAAAATCGGAATTTTGTTTGTGGTGTTAGTTCAGTTTTGGTTTATTTTATTATTAAAAGCTTAAATCCAAGAATATTAAAAAAAGTTGGCCAGTTTCTCGTTGGGAGAAGAAGCAAGTATTGACACGTTAGCAATCCAATTTTTGTCCATCTCATTCGTGTGAAACCACCATTTTAAAATTATCTATCAGAACAAACTTACTACCTTAGTTCTCTCCCATTTTTCTAAGGCCCTCGATTGTGCTCATCATGACATTTTTATCTTTTGCCAATGCCATACAAAGTATCCGAACTAGTTGTTCTGAATAATCATAATCATGAAATGTTGCGATGATATTAAAGCGAGACTAGATAAAATATATGGTGGGCCGCGAAGGCTATGGCTCTCGCCGAACATTTTACCACTGAATATTTGTTTGAAGTTAGTAAAGCCGCTAAGCTGATAGCCGATATGGCTATATTTTCCCCTTTCAACATACTCTTCTTTCCTTGGTGTCTTACTTAAAGATTATCTCAGACTCAGAAGAAGAGAACTTTTTCGGTTTTATTTATTTCTGACAATCTGCAAAATAATTGTAATCAATAATTGCTCACTTCCTCAGATTAATTAGAAGTATATTTTTGCCAGTATTTGACTAATTTCTCTTAACTACTAATAAATATATAAAATTAATTCGTTATTATTTATTTTTGTGCAAAGATTAATTGACGAAGAGCAACCAGACACTCTGAAAGAAAACCATTCCTTTGGTTGGGATCGCTACTATAAACTTGCTGATATTTATCGCTGGTTGGATAGTATTGAAAGGAAATATCCTGATAAAGTGACACCATTTAAAATAGGACGATCATATGAAGGTCGAGATATTCGTGGAATTAAAATCTCTTACAAAGCTGGAAATCCTGGAATTTTTATAGAAGCAAATATTCATGCACGTGAATGGATAGCATCGGCTACGGCCACATATGTTATAAACGCCCTCCTAACATCGAATGATCCACGAATTCAAGATATTGCCGAAAATATTGATTGGTACATTATACCTGTTTTCAATGTGGACGGATTTTCATACAGTCACGAAGTGGTAATGTATCTCACAAATATTTTATTTGACGGGCTTTTATTAAATTTGAATCTATATTTGAAAAGGATCGATTATGGCGAAAGACACGACAACCAAATCCTACATCAACGTGTGTGGGAGTCGATCCCAATAGAAATTTCGATTCATATTGGGCAAGTAATGGAGGAGCTTCCAAAAATCCATGTGAAGAGACGTATGCTGGACCAAAACCATTTTCAGAACCAGAAACTTTAGCTTTGGCTAATTATGTGAGAAGCATAAAGGATAAGATTTCTATATATTTGGCCTTTCATTCGTACGGTCAATTGTTGCTATCACCGTTCGGACATACAGGCAGGGAATTTCCGTCAAACTATGCGGACATGCAGAAAATTTCTGCTGCAAGTACTGAGGCTATTAAGAGACGGTACGATACGATTTATAGATATGGTTCGACTGCTTCAACTTTGTGTGAGTATTGTGATTTTTGTCCATTTAGTTAATATTAAGTGTATTCTTTTTCAGATGTCGCTAGTGGTACAAGTCCAGATTGGGCATATAATACTCTCAACACTCCCCTTGCATACACTTTCGAATTTCGTGATAAGGGTGTACATGGGTTTATTTTACCACCGGAGCAAATCAAGCCAAATTGTGAAGAAGCATTGGATGGAATAGTTACAATGGTGAAAGAAGCTCGAAGATTAAACTATTTGAAATGATTGGAAAAATGACTTTTTTAAAAATAATGTTAATAAAAGTGAAGATATTGTAGTATGGAATTATAATCGCTGTTGTGATTGGGAAACTTTACAGAAGGAAAAAAAATCATATTTCTGTTATTTTCGATCTGGTGGAATTTTTTACAATATTTATATTATCTTGTGATGGCTATTTTAGGCACCAATATGGGAGATAAATAGAAAGTTTTATTGTCCTCTGTATTAATTTATTGGAGTTGATAGTGCAGTCTTGTATTCAAGTATTTAGGCAGACTGAAGCATAATCCTGATGAGAGAATCGTAGTCTGCTAGCTCTAGATGTTTGGCGTGGGTAAGATTCAAAGGATCTTGTAGTTTTTTTTTTTTAAATTTTATTAGGAATATTATAGTATTTCAAAAAATCATCAGATCCTTCCATCACACCTGATGTTTCTATTGAATACCTACAGTAATAAAGGTCACAAGAGCCGAGGTCATAATTTCCAGTACAGGATTCGGTGGGAGAAATGGAGTTGATAATCCAGATTTTGCAATGGAGACAGTTTTTTTATTTCCCTCAGTTCTCTAGTGGGAATATCCGAACATAACATTTAAAAATAAAACCATTTTTTTTAACTTTGTTTATATTATTTATAATTGATCTAGAATCTGTAGAAAATGTTCCTTCATTTAAGTTACAGCTATCCACCGAAATGTAACCGGTTCTAGATTAAATCAAATTTTCAGATTTTCTTCCGTTTTTTTTTACAGAAATGATTTTTGTACTTTTAAAGATATTATTATTGTTTTATTTATTTTATTTATTATTATTAAATTATCACACACTGGTGGCGGAGCGGGTTAAGGTGCATGTCTGCAGATTTACTTCTATGTGGGCGTCGGTTGGATTTCTGCAAAGAGAGCGGTGATTTCTCTCGGCACCAGTAGTTGAGGCAATTCTACTGACAAGAATTATATTTGTGAAGCTACTGGAAAAATTTCATGCCAAAAATTTCGGCTTACTTGCAACATTTGTTAGGTTGAAATTTCTTAATATCCCCCTCCCTATGATACCTGTAAAGGAAGCGGTGACTTATTTGGTTGTGGCAGTTCTTCTACGAGAATTGTATTTGCGAAGTTACTAGGATGTTGCAAAGTAAAAATTTCATGCCGAAATTGGAGCTTACTTGCAACATTTGTCAGGTTAAAATTTCCCAGACCATTTTTCCCCAAAATTTCCTTCCGCCCAAGTTGTGCTGCATGTATTATAGGGTTGTCCCCTAAAATAAACTGAAAAACTTTTTCTTCCATTTGCCTGAATGCGTGCCCAGGATCGCTGAATAAGGGAAGTCACGTGTAAAGTCTGGCCTAGAAGGCTAAAAAATAGGCTCACCACGCTCAATCTGTGTCATAATTTTTTTGCTTACCTCAACCACAGCTAAAGTATCTTTACTATACAGGGTAGTAAAACAATCTGGGAGATTTGCCCATCTGATTTTTTTTTATTATGAAAGAAAAATCAGTGATATATACAAATAAGTAAACATTAGATTTGTATTAAATTAATTTCCATTGTCTATACTGTTCTGAACATTGTCAGTGACAAGCCTATAGGTGAACCCGTAGGAGTTAAGCATTTCAAGGAAGGGTAATGTGCTATAAGGAGCAACCATAATATCAGCATAATGTTCAGCGTGTGAAAGTTGCCAAAACATAACTCCCTGTACGAAACAATTGGAATTTAGTTTTTGTTTTTGTAATTCGGAAAATCAAAAAATTACCTTTGGTGGATTCATGTGCATTCGGAAGAGCATGTTAAACTGTTCCTCAGTTTGAAAACTGACCCGAAAAACTTTGTAACCGTCGTATCTGGTGCTTTGGCATTGGCAAACTAAAACCACAGCAACAGTACAGAATAAAGCGAATAAAACTTTTGTCATTTTGAAGGTTTTATAATTTTTATTTTTTATTTTCCTAACTCAGGTACTCTTTTGTAATCTGCAGTAGAACTGTGCTAAATCCAGAACATGAATGCCTTTTATACCCGCTGTCGATTCATTGGAGTAGTCAAGCAAGATAAAATCGGGAAATAGATGATTTGTTTATTTGACGAAATTAAGGTGATTAGCAAAAAATCGGTGGGTTCTTAGATAAAATGGACATGGGTCAAGGTTTTTTTTCGTTATCTTTGAAGGCAAATTAGCCACTTGAATCATGTTAAGTAGGTTACACCATTAATTGGTTTTTGAAGGTATACCTTGGGAGATTTTGAACAAATCATCAAAATTTATTTTTAGGATGATGAGATGTTGTAAATGCAAATGCTGCTAATTTTTTCGTCATTTTTAAAGAAAGTGTGAAAATTATCTTCACTGTTATTAGTTTAATAATATATTTTAGATTAAAAGCCGCGTAGATATCAATCCCAGGAAATAGACGAACTAATTTCATTGACCTGTGAATTGTACGAGCAAGCAAAGGTTATAGTTCAGAGTTTTATAGAAAGCCTCATTCATGATGGTAGTTAATATTAATAGTAACAAATAATAGTAAGCTAATTTGTGCCGGTCATTACCACTTTATTGCAATTTTCGGGATATGTTTCAAATTAACTTGGTATGGATCGTGTGTGTGTTGTTATCATCTTTACTTTTTACTTTATTAAAATCTAACATCTATAAGTCAGCTTTTTATGGTATTACCAAGATTCATGATTCTACACAATTATAAGTTTGCATGATATTAAGATTACGAGAGAAGGAACTCGAGGAAAAAGGACGTGAATTTAATAGAGAATGGTAGTGTTAAACTTACTGAGGAAAAGACCAAAGACGTGATAAAATTTCCAACAACAAAATTCATAACTAATTATCCTATGCTGTAGCCAAACTGAGTTTTTAATGGATTTGATGTAAAAGGATATGTCGCCCAACTTCGGCGGAATGTTTGATCCGAGTCTAGAAAGGAAGTTGCATACGGATGCTAGACATTGCGACGATGGTTAATTTCATCCCGTGTTATTTTTAAGCTACACAACTATTTGAAAACACGAAGAGAACTACACAAGTTCAGGCTTACATAATAAACGCGTTATTAAAATTTCGATCTTACTTTTAGGGTCTCAAATTTAAGATTTTTATGGATTTCAAGGGGTCCCAACTGATTACAACAAAGAAGGAAGTGTGTAGTCGAATAGCCAGATAGGCAATTATCCTGGAGGATTTTCATTGTTCTATCCATAATTTTTCGGTAACGCTGAATCAATATTGAATTGTTTTTTAATATTGAAGGGAGTATACTTCGTCCGATAAAAAAAAGTCAAGAAAGAGATGAAAACTGAAGTCTTTATCTTGTCCGAATATAGTTGAGTTAGCCAAAAAAGTCGAGAGAACGAACCGCGTCTGTGTACCCTGCAGGTGCAACTTGGTGACGGAGAATGAAGAGAAGAATGAAGAGATTCTCAATCCCATCGAGAAGATAGACATACCTCTTCATATATTTGGTCTTGATCACCTTGGGCCTCTGACATCGAAACGATCTTAAGAAGGTGAATCACATTAAGGGAAGTTTTCTTTCAACCTAATTTGTGCGATATACTTTTGCCTTTTATGTCAATCCTAAGATCCTACATACATATACTCAGTAGGAAATCGAGTGATTGACGAATACAGTATCAGATAATTTCATCGAAAGAAAATAGAAGTCGCTGGGTTAAATGACATGGTAATGCAAAAGGTAAGGTAACCAACTCTGTTATTGGCAGGGAAATGCAGAGGATATTGTACCAAAGAAATTTGCGTTTTGTTGTTTGTTTATGTTCATTTCTTAATTTCCCCCTACAACATCAGAAAGCATAAATTCCTCTAGTACAATACCTTCTGCATTACATTGTTATTAGTAGTCTCTGTTATCTTACCCTTTGCATTACTATGTATCAATGGATGGGACTTCTATTATTTTTCAATGAAATTATTCATTACCGTGTTTATCAATTGCCCGATTTTTTAGTGCTTTTGAGCCAAAGCTCTCGAATACTTCTCAGAACAAAGACACAAAAACACACAATGTAATACTTAACTTGAACCTTACTTTTACACTTATATTGTATTCAATGAATGAAGAATAATACACCAACGGTAATGCATGAATTTTCAATGATATCTTTGTGTTAAAATTTATTGGTATTGTGAATGTATAGTAGTGTACATATATTCATTACTTCATGGATGAAGTAACTGGATATTTACGTTGACAAACATATAAAAAAATCTTTACATATATTCGACTGAGTGAGGGATATCCATAATGACGATGATCGAAATACTAAAAACTAAAACTTTTAATTTCAGAAAATATTTGTCATTTTTGATTTATGCATCCAAGTGGATATCGTTTTTTTCCATTTCCTGGAAAAGTTATTTAATTTTTAGTAACTATGTGCTGTTAACAACAGTATCAGTTTCCGTTGAAAGTGATTTGTTTTTCTGGTAGAATTGAAGTGATTAAAAAACAGACAAATCTGAATTTTTGTGATAACTTAAGTCATTGTCCGATTTTTGTTAATCTCTAGTGGATAATTGGATAATTGACTCGTTTTAAGTGGCTCATAACACTGACCAAGTTTTTTTCTCTCATCTAATAAAAGGCTAATTTGATTTAATCGTAGTCATCTTAACCTATAAGTGGTGAATTTCTCGAAACTGCTCAAAACATAGTTGATTTTGACCGTTCTGAAATGATTATGTCAAGATCATAGATTTTCATATCTTGTTGTTGTGGATTGAAAATTTCAAGAAAACAAATATCTTTAAGGACTTTTGACTAGAGATGAACTGAACTTTTTGTTTTGGTCAAAACATATAACTTATAAAAAGGGGAATTGCCTTGCTCTTGATTTCTCATGGCCGTCGATTACAATCTCCAGACTAATAAATAATTGCAGTCATTTTGCGCAAATCTAAATAGAATTTTATCAAAAACAAAGCAAAAACCTGATAACTTGTTATGATGAGATATGCAGCTACATCGCCAAGATAGAGGTATTTTTGCAGATATAAAAGTAGGCGCTCATTTCATTACTGAATATTCAACTTTTAGAGTCCAAATCGACTTTTGAGCAAGGAAAACATGAAATTTCTGGTTGCATTTATCTGCGTTGCCTTTCTGGCATCCGTAAGCCAAGCTAAAGTACGCTACGACAACTATCTTGTCTATCGTGTAACATTTTCCAGTGAAGAGGAGTTCAACTATCTCTATCAAATGGACATGCAATCAACAGACGTAAGGATTTTAGACAGTATCTAGTTTAAATTTTTATATTTTTACTCCTTTTAGTTGATGTTTTGGCAACTTTCACATTCGCAACACTATGCAGATATAATGATAGCTCCAGAAAAGATGGAAGCTTTCCTTAAGAACTTAACGGCTCATGGACTACATTTCGAGCTTATGATTGAAGATGTGCAAAAGTAGGATCCGCTTTGGTATTTGAGATCAAAAATAATGTTTTGTATTTTCCATTTCAGACTTATCGATTCTGAACGAATGTAAGGAATTTATAAAAACATATCCGTTTGTACCTATAGGATCTCATTTTTTTTTGAAGCCGACACACTAATATGATAGTTATTGAATTGTTACATTTCAAATTAAAATAAATATTATTTTGTTTTCATTACCGTATGTATTTTTTGCTCTATAGTTAATAAGACTATCGATTTCTATCATTAAGAGAAGTAGAACCCCTTTTCTTATCATACTTCATTCAGTAATTCCCCATTACAATCCGGAAGGGAATCATCGCATTGAGAGTTTAGGAATGCGGGATCTCTGCAGGGAAATATGAAAGAATATACCGTGCTAATTGTGTAAAACGAGTTACTGTTTTATGTGCAGTAGAGGGGTTCTTTGGACAGAGTCATATTGCCTCCCTTTGCTCTTCGTTCTAGGAAGGCGGGATCATCCTCTTCACCGAAGGCGTGAAGAAGGTTGATTACATGAATTGGTTGGAATCTTTACTGATAAGATTACCCATCGGGCCTTTCCACGAGTATTCTTGCCGGTTGGTATGCCAACCGGTTTTCAGGAGAAGACGTAAAAGAAGAAAATAGAAATCTCTATAAATTTGCTTCACCTTTGAGAGTAAGTTGTAGTTGGGTAATTTTTTTTTTTGGGAGGTGCTCTTAAGATTCTCGAAACTACTGAAAGACTCTTTCTCCAGTTTGCAAACTTAAGATTTGGAACTCCTAATAGAGGTGTGCCCCATTGATACGATAGTTGGAGCTTATGCTTTTTATTAGGAAGAATCAGGAAAAGGCAGGAGTATCTAGGTTGAGATCTTAAAAATCAGTAATACAAAAATTGATACGCTTTTCTTTTAACTTCCTCTTTATTTTCACAAAAAACTTTAAACAAACTCAAATCAAAAGAATTGGCATACTCAATTCAGGTGTTTGTTTCTGATAGTCTATTCCAGCCACATACGTCCTTAAAATCCTTTGTCAATGTTCCTGGAAAAAAAATATAAGAAACGTTTAATCTCATCATTCCAAACCATGTGTCAACTTACTTTTGGACATTGTCAATCAAAATTTTGTATGTAAAGCCATTAGCGTTCATCAAGGCGAGGAAGTCGTCAGCTCTATGTGGTGCGACCATGACATCAGCATAGTGGCCGGCATGGGATAGTTGCCAGAACATGATGTCCTTAAAAAACTGTATTTTAAATAATAGTTCAGGATGCCGAACTAAAATCAAGTACCCTATTGGATCTGATCTCCATTTGATAGAGCATATTGAATTGCTCTTCGGTGTAGAAAGTGATGCGGTATACACGGTAGCCGTCGTAGCGGATTCCTTGGCATACGGAAGCCAATGCAACAGCACAGAAAAGAGCGAGTAGTAATTTTGCCATTGTTGTTTTTGTTGAAGTTGGTGAAAGCTTTGTTCTCTACGGAATGAAACTATGAGTTGTGTTGAAGTTTTATGGGTTTATATACCCTTCCAGGTGGTTTATCTTTCATTTGTATTTTAGTTTAATCCAAGTTTGTTTTGAAATCTGTTCTTACACAACAGTGATTAGTGTTAAGCACCTTTTTGTGCATTTGAAGTGGATTTTGATTAGAAATTGAAGTGGAAGCAGGTATGATGCCTTCTATTGATTAGGCAATAGTATGAGATAAAAAATGGTGTGCATGCAGAAATTTCCAAAAATCTGGAGTTACAGAGGAAAAAATAAAAACATGTAGTTTTTGTGCAGATCGTTACTTCGAAAGAGTATGAATTCTAAATAATTTCCTTTTCTTCTAGAATATCTTAATTACTTTTGCCCTAGGCTGTTGCACCTCACTTAAAATAAATTGATGAGTACTATTTCAAAATGGTAACATTCAGTTTGCTGAAAAGTTTTGAAACTAGACCAAAGATAAGTACGGTATTAAGAATGGACATGGAAATAAATTCAGAAGAAGTTGCAGGATTTGTAGGGCATTTAAATTTTTAGGGATTTAAAGAAAGTTTGATGTCTTTATTTTACTTTACCATTTTTACTTACTTTATCATTTATGAATTACACGTAATATCATGTCGGATCTATTTAAGCATAAAAGTGTTAGAAAAGGCTTTATAAATATAGACTTGAATCTCCAGGACTAAATATTGAGATCCTGAGTTAATCTTCTTAAGTGAAAATGCTCAAAATCTTCCTCTTGTTGAAAATTTTTAACCGTATTTTGGATTGTTTTGGAAACTCTGTTCAATATTCTCTAGGAACATGAGCATTTTCAATTGGTATTCAATATAAAACGGATTTAATATGACATTTAAAATAAAATACAGGTGGATTCAGATCACGAAGGGTTCTTGTACGACTGACTTATATATTAGGGAAACGTTTTTTAGGGAACTCCAGCGTAGTAGCCCAACTTACGAACTCAGAGTTAGCATTTCTGCCTGTTAAACAGAGGTGCATCTCTCAAGACTAATATAGCAAGACAGATTGAAGTCTTTCTAAAAGATTCGCCTCGTAATTTCTAATCGGTCTGAATTCGTCAACATGTTGTCCACCCATTTCACCACCACTCGGCTAACCTCAGGTCTTAGCAAGGCAATTTTCAATTTTCTATACTGAAGGCAATGTTCATCAAAGTGACTCTATGCCTTCGGTATTCAGTTTCTCCTCTGCCACTCTCAGCAGCTGCTGAAACGTAGCTTCTGTCGATTTCTCAGCTTAATATGTATGCCGACTTACATTCGGATACTCCTTCAGTGTAGTGCACTCCAGGTGGTCCATGAGCATCGTCTCCATTGTTTTCAACAGAAAGAATATCAGGTTGACCTGCTTAAAGGATATCCCCTTAGTATGATCCCTTTTCCCTGGCTTCCGTATAAAGATCACCTTTACTTCCCTCCACTTAACCGTTATATCCCCATTCATAACACAGATGAAAAATATTCGTGGCTTTAGGTGCAATGGCACCTTTGCCCTACTTGTAGGACAGGCAATATTCTGTCGAGGCTCGGAGATCTGAGAGTTGTCCCTCCAAAGACATTATCCTTTCTGCCGCCTCACAGTTTAATCTCGTGGCCGTGCGGTTAAGTACGATTAAAGATCCTTCTGAAACATGGCTTCCTGGAAAATGCGTCTTAAAACCCAATACCTCCGGCAATTTCCTTTTTTTGTCTCAAACAAATTTAACTTTGCAGGCTGGGTCTTTGGTTATTATCTTCTGTAGTTTTCTGACTGTTGATA
>QYTT01084861.1:0-19349 GCA_006980735.1 Dasypogon diadema
TTGATAAAAAAAGACAAGAGGCAGATGTGCCACTTGCCGTCTCCCTTAATATAAAATGCTGATCTCTTGCAGGTGCTTGATTGAAATTTCAATAATACTTGCGACTTGCGCGGCAATTTTTTGGATTTGGCCTGGCTTGGCACCAACACTTTCAGATTTGATAACAATTTTATCACTTCAACTAAGCAACTTGCACAGAATGCGAGGTGGCCCTAGGGCACCTTTCACGTGTGCTTTCCATTATGAGCACAGGCAATCTTATCAAAATTAACTTATTTTTCCAGGGAAAAGTCGCGCTTACAATGGCCGCTGATATCATCTAATTTTTGTCCTTCCACACTCAGCTCATAAAGAAAGAAAATTGCCTCGCCATATGGCGTTTTACCACGCCTCAATATCTTTTGATATCTTTGGGAACTTTGTGTTGCATTGAGCGGGTTCGTTCGTAGTTTGCGATTAAATATTTCAAATTTCAAGGAGTACGAATTTTCAGCCGATTGAATTGTGGTGAACTTTAAAGTCGATCAGTGGTTGTTGCCTTTGGTGCGGAATTTTAACTCCTAAAAGTAGGCTGTTTGTGGCGAATTTAAAGTGAACTCTGCAAGATGGTGCACATGGGTATGGTGGCGAGGTGAGTTTTAATTTGGCGGTTATCATCAAATTTGAATGATTTATTTTGAAACTGGTCCAGTTTTTATCATTTAGAGATATCGAAGTGTTTGCATTCGATTTTATTTAAACCTAAAGAGGAAAATAAGCCAGTGTCTATGATAAGGATTAATAACAATTTTTTTTTTAATTTGCTGATTTAAATACATTCCGAGGAATGTACCGTCTAATTTAATTTTTCTTTGTTCAGTGCTCAGATCATGTGTTTCCTAAAAAATATTCATGATAAATAAAGTCATTATAGTTTTCAAGTGATATTTTCCGACCATGCGAATATAAAAATGGAGAATTGATGTTGTTAAATTTTTTGGGTCTACTTTTGGTTGGTGACAAATTTAAAATCTTAAACTATCCATTTTCTTCCATTGGAGTTTTGCAAAACCTGATCTAACATATTTTTAGCCAATTTATAAGTTCACCGTCAATATTTTTCAGTCGTTTCACAACAGCTTCTTCTAGAGGTTTGGTTGAAAAAAAGCCCTCACGATTCATTCCATAAATGGAAAACGTTTTTTGGACAATTTGCCATTAATTTGCAATAGTCTTCTGGAATATATAAATAGTTAACTTTACTTATTGTCTTCTCTATGCTACCAAAATCCTGGTCATTGGGAAGATATGAATGGGGGGATAAAATATTTATGTTGTCTTTTGATGTTTGGACGACTTTTATCCACGTTAAAGCCAACTTTAAATTCCTATCTTGATCAGTGCACATATCACAATATGCAATAACATGTTTTTGTGTTGTTGCATTTCGAAAGGTTCTTGAGAACCTCTAGAAGCTGTCGTTATTTGTCATATATTTCCCATGAATACATATATGAACAGCATTATCATAGAAGTTAGGAAATCCAAAATTGTAGACAGACATGTTGCGTTTATAATGTGCAACAGAAATCGTTCTACTCTATTTGTACGTTATTTTTACTTACTTCTATTATTTCTGTGCAAACGAGGCTAAGACAATAGAATCAATAAGAAAAAAGATTAGTGACAATAACTTTATTTTAACACAGAAACAAATAAAGGTAATACAATTGTAATTTTAGACAACAGTGATTTACTTGAGCATAATGAATGATTGCTTATGTAATATGAAATTAGAAGAGTTAGAGGTGGATCCAACAGAAAAATACAACCGTCGTGTATTTAATATTGTAAACAATTCAGACTTGAATTTTACTGCAAAAGATAAATTTAGTGTAAAGTACCATCATCCTACAATTCAAATTTTATATGGATTATGGATTAAGCTCCACAAAAACAATATCCCCATTCGTCCAGTCGCCTCTCCTTGCAATACACCAGCGCAGTACCTGAGTAAAAAGATAATCGTCGTGCTCCGTTTTATCCAGTTTATTCAGTTAAGAGCTCAATAGACCTTATAGACAAAATTGTATCATTACGTTTACTAATTAATGCGAAATTGATATCATTGTCTGTAGATTGTTTACTTCTGCTCCCACAAACAAATTAATGGAATTATTAGAAAACGATATCAATCAAAAGGTTTGGAATCCTCGAAAACTAGAACCAAAGTATGTATTGAACAAAATCACTTTACCTTCAATAACAAAATATACAAACAGAAGGAGGGCCGGTTAAGAAATCCATTGATTTTTTCTCCTTTCGGACCTGAACACTTTATGAATTATTTAGAAAACATAAAAATGGGTTCGAACAAAAAATATAAGAATTTTTGTTTTCCTGGTTTAGGTATGATGTATTCTGCGTTTGAACTAGAAGAGAAAGGCGACTAAAATAATTCTCAAATAACTTTCTTAATAAACTAGACTGCAACATAAAATTTACATTAGATTGAATTCCTTGAAACCATTACCATAAATATTGACAATACCTCATTCTTTAATATTTTTAGAAAAGATTCTTGTTTCGATGCAGTTATACCATAAATTCTGCACATATTTGGAGCACAAAAATGTCAGCCTTTCATTACTTTATTAAACTATTAAATATCTCTTTGAGTAACGACAAATTCAAAAACGAACTGAACACGATTAAGTCTATAGCGGAAAACAATCGATATAA
This sequence comes from Dasypogon diadema, assembly GCA_006980735.1. NCBI lineage: Eukaryota > Metazoa > Arthropoda > Insecta > Diptera > Asilidae > Dasypogon > Dasypogon diadema. The sequence goes on from QYTT01084861.1 coordinate 2,722, forward strand.
TACAAATATAATCGATAAAATTCTCAATAAAAAGCAAAGACGACGATTATATCAAACAAAATTTCCTACAAATAATCAGAAATACACAGACCCAAAAAAATTGGACAATGTCTGCAACATATCTGAAAAATTGAAAGAACCCTTATTTAACAAAAACCAGCATTTTTTTTCAAATAAAAACACCTCAATTTATGTGTTAATAATAAAATGGTAAAGAAGCAAGACATATTGGCAAAACCAGGTGTAAGTAGTGCGCTCCAAGTATTCGTGACGTCGAAGCGTTCAGATTAAAATTTCCTGGAATCCTTTTCCTACCTGATACCCTCAACCTTCTTGAGGGTGCAAAAGCCTCTGTCGGGACAATATTCGCAAACAGTTTGAAATAGTGATTCAAAAAGTGAAGTGATCTTGCTCAGAAAAGTGAATATGTCCAGAAAACGACCAGCGACGGCAGTTATGCAGGATAACGTGGATTTGGTGGAGAAAATTGTTCTAACCACTGAGATGAATATATGGAGGGCGTATTCCGTACTAGTTGTCTTCAAGAAAATGGCACAAATTCTTAAAGTCGAGGTATTCATCTCCTTCAATATTTAATGTCAACCTGAACTGTAATCGAATTCTAGATATTGAGTAAATCCAAGTATTTATATTTATAAAAGTAAATTGTTCTACCTTCCAAATATACATTCCAAAAAATTTTTAGAATTTAATTTTACTCGACCCTAACTTTGTTGTTGTTAGGCGGGATATTTAAACAATTAATTTTGGGTTTTTCAAGACGAAGAAATTTATAGTTTTCAACGTATATATTTAAAAAAAGAAACTAATAATACAATTTTGTTAGGCAATAGTTGCAGTGGGACGAACCGAGAAACGCTTGGGAAGTTTATGACGCATTTCTAAGGTTATGTAGAAATTTGTGCCATTTTGCAAGCAAGGATGCTCTCTCCATTTATTCTATCTCTGTGGTTTTGACGGTCCGGCAGTTAATGACCAAGAAAATCGCAGAACAAACTGGTGTATCGAAAGCAAGTGTCCTCCGGATTCTTCGTGAGCATTTGGATATGACAAAAAATCAGCGCAAGATGGTTATCGCGAATTCTTTCCTCAATGCAAAAAGTATGGCGAGTTGTGCGCCGTCAGCAATTTTTAGGGTTGTGTGAAGATAACGTAGACAGTGTTCCCCATAGGACTGTGACAGGAGATGAAACTATGGTTTTACACCATCATCTTTTGTCTAAAAGGGATTCAATGTAGTGGCATCGCATCGGAAAACAAGTGCCGAAAAAAGCGAAGGTCACAAAAAGCACCAAAAATGTCATGGGAATAGTTTTCTGGGATACTCAGGTATTCTGCTGCTGGACTTCAAGGAACGTAATACCGTAGTAAATGCCACATATTACGCTGAACTTCTACGAAAGTTACGTAAAGTCATTGTCGAGAAAAGGAGAGGATATCCGTCCCGAAAAGTACTGCTCTTACACGATAATACGCCAATAGACACTGCTGCTAATTCAAAGGCTGCTGTTAAGGAATGCGGCTTCGAGGAATTGGATCATCCACCTTACAGTCCAGACTTGGCCCTAAATTTTTATTTGCCAAACTAAAACTAAATTTACTGGAAAGGAAGTTTAACTCCGACGAAGAAATCGTACGTATATCAGGTTAAGTGTGGTGACTACCCGAGAATTTACATTGATAAAACAAAAAGATCACTGAATATACGCTTAAAAGAACACATTAACTCCAGCAAAATAAGTGAACCAAACTCAGGTCTCGCGAAGAATACACTGACACAAATGAACTTAAGAACACTTGCTTAACTTGTAAACTAAAAAGTATTTTGTTTAGTGAAATGAATTATTTTTCACTTTATTTTTGTCGAAGCATACTCAAGAGCAATTTCTTCTCTTTAATGCAACTTTATTACAGAAATGTTTTAAGGATTCATGCTCCAGATGAAAAATTTTTGGATGAAATCGCCGGGCTCAGCTTTATTAAAACTAACCTAGACCCCAGGCAAGATAGAAGGCAAGCATACTTCCAGCTGGGCCTGGTACCCGATTCTTTCGGTCTTAATCGCCTTCCAGCGTTATCTTCTTTACACCAGTTAAGCAGTTATTTTGATCTTCCCCACAGCTCCCCCGCCCGTCTTATCCACCCTAAGCTACGTCTGTTCTTGCATTTTATTGCCTCGTATGCGTAGTTCGTTTAATTACTTTCTCAATAGTTTCTGATTATAAAACTGAAAAGTTTTTCCCATGAAAATTGCATGCTTTTAGACGTTTTAAACTTTTCGCAACTTATGCATCAATGCACTTCTTCGCCTTGCATTTTGCATGCACACTTGCATAAGGGCGTACAAACACATCCAAGTGCTGTGCGAAGTTTTTATATAAGTACACGTGTTACGTACATTTCGATTGTCGAAAAGTTTGATTCCGGTAATAGCGGACAACTGGGAGAACAATAGCAATTGCATGGGAATAAGGAGTACGAGTTACGCCAAGTTCAAAGTTTTTGCCGCTTTGTTGTTGTTGCTGTTGCTGTTGCTGTTGCTGTTGCTGTTGCTGTTGACTCATTTCCATATGCTGCCTATATAATTATAGAGAAGCCGAAGGAAATTGGAGGTTGTGCGGATGAAGCGAAGAATACACCCTTCCTAACGATGAACTTAACAGAAACTTTGGAATGCATTGCAATTATTATTCCCTTTACTAGGCGCGAGGCTGAAATACCAGACACCAGCCACTACTTTTATTAAGTGTGGGGAAGGTATCGTGCAAGAAATATTTTATTGATAACTTACTGGGCGCCAGAGGAAAATAGGGGGATTGTGTTGTATTTCCAAGGTCAAGTCCTGCATTGCGATGTATTTGCATCAGCAGCACTGGCTTGTGAGGTACTCAGACACCTGAGTTTAACTTATCCTCTTTAGTCCAGAGAAAAAACCTGAATATAGGAATTTCGCTCTGTTTTTTTTAGAAATATTACTTGTAATACAAAAGGATTCGATATTTGAACTATATTCTCTGATATTTACTGTTAGGGAGGCTGGAGCTTTGGTTGTCCAGTGCATTGGACATTTGGGCTCACGAGAACCGAAAATAATTTAAAATTTAACATCGGAGCACAGTCTAGCATCTACAAATAAACTAAAACATTTTAAGGTACATTAGGGTACATTATTCAAGCAGGACGTCCTGCGTTGTTTGCGTTTGACAAACCAAACAAACTTTACGAATGTGGAACAGACTACCATCTTCTATCTTTCCCCAAGATTACAGGCCACAGTTGTTCAAGCAAAATGTGCACCGACACCTACAATCGGCGTTCTAATTCCTTTATTCTCCTTCCCACTTTTCTTTTTGCCAAAGCTATGCTATGTCATGTCATGATAAGATTTCCCCTAAGATTTAGCCTTCCCGTAAAAAGAAAAAAAAAAATACATTTCTACATCGCATAAACTTATTTTTACCCTTAACAATCCACATAGGCATATGCTCACTACACGGCCTTAAGGTGTCTCTATTTTGTAGTACTTCTGGAATTTTTTCTTTGGTGGCGATGAAATACTAAACCATCGCGTTTTCCCGCGTAAAATCCAATAAAACCAAAATTTGAAATTATTTACATCCAAAATTTTAAATCTTTTACGTCCTAAAGTTATTCGGTCCTTTTTTACGGTGCAACCAAAGCTCAGTCATATGATGCTATTCACAGCTTTGGCGTATAGGAAAATCTGGGCGGAGGGGGGTTATAAGGGATTAGATAATTAAGTGATAGTGCCAGTGTACATTACGCTTGAATAACTGCGGTTTGTAGTCATCAAGGAAAACATAAGATGGCAAACTGTGCCATATACGTATAGCTCTGCTTAAGGAGTATTCATGGTATTTTACTGTTCTACTGAATCCTATCTCGAGAACGCAGGGGTGAAAACGGCTCAACATGTGAGTATCGCGCTTAGGGATTGATCTACAAGGAATCAGACCAGAGATTTCGTTGAATCAATGTCCATTAATGTAGCGATAAGAGAGTGTCAGACAAGCGACATTGGGTCAATGCTGTATAGAATCGCGAAGTTGGATTTTATTCAACGCGGATAACATAGTTCGTCCTGCCCCTACCCAAATATGTGAATTGTATACAAGTCTAGGTCGGATATAAGCCTTGTATAAAATCCAAAAACTCGATAAAGAGATAAAATGTTCGACATAGTAATTTTTTCTTTGGCATTATAATCCTATAATATGCTATTATACTTTCACATAGATTAATTGCACCCATTATTGCAATGTTGAGATTTGAAAGCAGAAGAACGACTTTATTGTCCATCCATTTTAATAAAACTCCCTTATTACCTTCGAAAATGTGTCTATTATTTTTGCTAAGACTTGCATCGGTTTCTAGCGTTTGCTGAATTGAAATTGTAATTCAATTACACGACTTACTTACATCCATGTAAAGACATAATTTTGCAACTATTTTGTTAGCAGTTGTATTACCTTTTCAAATGTGAGTTAAGCGGCAATTAGCGTACTAAAAATAAAAGAATAACCATTTTTTTGTTTCTTCGAATAGTTATATATATATATATTCGTAGAAATGTGTTGTTCATCGCTACATCCTGCATTGGCAGAGGTATAAAATACGTTTCAAGGATTATGGACCTACTGCTACCAGGGGAGCCGAGAGCCCACTTCCCAAGTTTTACCTTTCGACACTTATTCATCTTTTCCGTTCTTACAGAGATTTTGCACGATTTAGAAATCGTTTAATAGATGTCTTTGTCCGTCTGTATGTTTGTCTATCCATGAGTTATCTCGAAAACGCTTTGAGCTACAGATTGAAAATTTGATGGACGAGATACCTTATTAAAATTGAAAGATCAAGTTCGGAAATGTGCCCATTTGGGCAACTCTTTCATATGAGACCTCCAGGTATTTTAAATTAAAAATTGCTTTTTTCTTCTAAAACGAAAACGCTTCAAGGTAGATGGATAAAATTCGACACACAGATACTTTAGTGAAATGGAAATATTCCGACAGAAAATGAATGAAATCGGACAATCCCTTCAGAGGGCTGTCATGAAGTAATTTTTTATGTATTATTTTTTATTATTTGAGGTTAACTTCTTTTTTTTAAAGTAATACCCCATTTTTTAAACCTGAAGTGAAGAGAGCGTAAAATTTTACGTTCGATTATGTGGGCTGCTTATCGACCAAAGTGAATTGAAACTCTTCAAGGTGAAATTGACCAGGAATGTCTGTTGTTTTTCGATTACTCAACTTGAAACACTTTTTCACGCTTTTTAGTAGCAATCCAAATCTTATATTACTGAATTTGAATTTACTTTCTATTGCTGATACAACTTGGTTTGATTATTTCACCTAAACATTTAACGTGCAGATCACTAAACATCATCATCACCTGCTATTACGGCATTTGCAAATAGATACAAATGCCCACACCCTTTACCTCCTTACTTAATGAACTTCACGAGGCAGATGAAAGGGAGTGAGATCATATCCTAGGTTTCATCAGGTGATTGCACCGCTAGGAACATCTGATCCCATTCTTTTCCAGCGCTAACGAACACTGGACACTGAAAACACCATCTTCGAAACCACAATTTTGCTAAAATAAAATAATTGTTTTAATAAAGAGGGCCTTTCAGTCTTTATTAAAAATTAAAAATAGAAACTTCAGACAAGCTTTAAATGAAGAAATCGGCAAATATAGTGAAGCAGACTATATAGAAAAAACATATGTTCCAAAATATAACCCCCTACAGTCACCATACCAATAATTCAAAACTGTGCTACCCTCCTTAAAACGAAAGGCAGCATTACTTAAGAAAATCATACCAATGTAGCGGATGCCCTTAAATACCGCAGAGCTTTTAAATTTGATGGGCATCTAAACCCTGAGTGTACCACCTCTGGTTTGTTGGTGTCGTAAAATAACTTTACAGCCCAATCTAACGTACTTTTATAACACGAAATTAGAAATAAACTTAAGCGTTGCAGCATCACATCAAAAGTCTCATAAGATAATTCCAAGTCGAACGCTATGATTACCTCAATGATATCCTTGTCGAAAAAATAAATTTGTAGGGCCTAAAAGCAGTTAAAGCCTCTTTACTCCTGGCTGTAATAAGCCGCAAAATTATGAGGTTTTTATTCGTTTCGCTGCAACTTTATGTGGACAGGGATTTCGACGACGAATTACTTGTAAATTTTCCTGTTTTTTATTGTCATGAAGTTAGCAGCAAGTCTTAGAGCACCAATATGACGGCCACTACTGCTCTCGCTCTGTGAGTGGATCAATAAAATCGAGGGAGAAGAAAATAAATTAAAATCGTTCAAACACCTTGCGGAGCAGTTTAGGTTTGTTTGGACGCGAATGGATACTGCGACATTATCGCCACAAAGAAATCTCTGATAGCGCGAATAACGGGTAGGGTGAATGTAGACCAAGGCAGGGGGAATATTGCCTTAATAATGTGGTCATCAGGAGGCTCAATGTGTGCACGTGGTTGACTTTGTTCACTCATGTAAGCAGTAAAAAGGGGTTGAGGACGACAAATCGATTTTGAGTAGAACCGAGTCGTCTTCCCTGCTAGAGACACAATATCCATTGTGCACATATAGGGAGGTGTTAGAAGACCTTGACGAAACATAAAACAGGGATGGTGGCACTAATTTACTTTCTTGAGTGCCTTCATTTTATCCTACATTTTCCAGACCAGAAGATATTTAAGATAACGTCAAGATATGGGTAACCTCTTTGATTAAGTGAAGGAGTTGTGCATTCTGATCCGGAAAGCGAAAGGTGATTCTGTGGAGTGAACTACAGGCGATGAAAGCTCGTGTGTGGATGAAAAAGAACCTAGACTGGTGTAAATAATTCAATTAGAGGTTGTAGCACCTTCCCGGATGACTGAGGTATGTATTTTTAGTAAGCCTCGATGGGAGCCGCCCCGCCCCGTCTTCAAGCGAGGATCAAAGGCAAAACCCACAAATACCCCTGCGAATATGCAACCAATCTAGCATGAAAGCTGCGCTGGCTGTTATCCTTTTAGTCGATGGGAAAGGAAGAGGCACGCATATGTAGGGTTCTTGAAGCAGACCTACTTGCATGATGTTGCAATCACTTATCCGCAAATTTCACGCCTTATCGGCTTTGACCAAGCAAGCATGAGGAAATACAAGGCAAAGCAGAGCGCTACTATGACCACTGGCACTAGAAATAAAATTGCTGAGAAACGTTGAGGGGAGTAAGTGTGCGTTCGATTAGACAATTTACCTTGTCTGCCCAATGTCCTGGAAAAAAAGTCGCAACAGTCCGCAAGCAACATAATTACTTGAAGAGATGGCAATTGAGTCTCACTCATTTTATGGGGGCAATAAAACGGCTCTGTTAGGCTACGCAAACTTTCCGAGAGTGATGTAAGGATCTAAAATTGAGTTCCAAAGCACACAAATCATGTCCATGTCCTGTTATCCCTAATCCCTAAAGTGTTGGGACGAAAGTTCTTGGGCTTTGAAGTAGGCAACTCTTGTAGGTCACTATTCACCCCCGCACCCCCTCCTGAATGTAATTACGGGCCTGAAAACTTCCGACAAGAAAATACAGTCTCGGACCAGAGATTCGCTCTGCTGCCAGAAGTCCTCAATATATGGATCTGTCTTATAAGTTCGCTACCAAAGTTTCTAATTTTGAGGTCGATATGCTTGTAAATATTCCTACAGCGGAAACAGGTGAGCAAGCACCCCTTCGTCTGGTCATTGGGCTACTGAAGTTTTGCCTATTGCCGCTAAAACGGGTCTATCCAGGAGCAGAGGAGCAGGAGAATTTTGGAAATGTCATGTAAAACAAGACCGAGACCAACAGTTTATTAATTTACCTCGAGGCAAACTTTTCCTTGGCTTCAACGAAAGTTTTCTCGAAAACTTGGAAAACTTCAACTCTCTAATTTTTTTACTTTGGGCAACCTTTGAGTGAAACTTCTCAGGATAGAGATTTTTGTGGGTAGTTTTTGTTGTTATTTTCCGGGACCAAACTTCTCTGGTTGGAAAGGGTGACTTAAGTCCGATCATAATCACATGAGAGGGTTCAGGGCTGTGGTGCGCAAATGTTGAATTAAATTATCCGTGGGAAAGTGTATGGGATGCCGGATTCTGGCAAAATGAAGACCTCCCTGTTGGAACCTTGGGGTGAAGAGCTTATTTCTTACATTTGAAATGGTCAAGAACTTCAAAATTTGTAGGGATTTAGTTAATGGTTAACTTTGAACTGGGTAATCCTGAGACTTACGGATGACTTCTTTAGTTAAAGCAACACTAAAATATATGTGTGTGATGTGGGATTTTGTGGAATTAGTCGGCAAGCACAACTTGGAGGAGAAAATAAAATGAAATTTACAGTAATTAAGTACAAATTACTTATTACCTTTTCATATTTTTGATATGATGAAATATAATGAACGATAACTTCTCTTGGGTATAAGTTCTGTCTTCATAAATTATAGTAATTAAAAAGTCCCTAGTGAAAAATTAATATAACTAAGTCTCTTGTAGTTGTTTTTCCCTGTTTTATCTTTTTCTAGACCTTTTAAATGAAATTATTATCGCTATTCTTCAAAATATCTATTGGCAATGTTTTATAGTTGGGTTTGTAATATCCACCTCTGTCCTTATGCTGTAAAAAATTGGAAAAAGTCCATAAAACTATAATATCAAAAACTTTTAGTTTATAATACCAATATATCCTGTTTGGAGTAAAAGACCTTCGTTAGAACTATACTCATGTATTTGGTACAATGGTTCTCAGACTATTGCATGATTGTGCAGTATGGAACAGTAAAATAGGTGAAGGGTGAGTCCAGTAATAAGGCTGTTGGGAGCATCTAAACTTCTTCAAAAGATATAGTGAGAACCAAGACCAAAAAATCATGACTAGAAAATCAGGGGCAGTTTCCTCCGCGGAGTAATAATGATATTGACTTCGATTGAGAGGGCGGTCAGAGTGTGGGCAACCAAACATTCCAAATCGCTAATAATCATTACATTATACATTACAAATTTTTCTGACTCTTCGTATGGAGATTTTAAAAGTTTTTAGCTAGAAACTTAAATAGTGAGGTCATTGACTATTGGCCCTATGGAATGGTAAAATCACGGGGAGTCTGATAGATCCGAGGGTGAAGAATTTTCTGACCACACCTCGGTACACGGATGTGGCGAAGAACATTGCAGAGTTGAAAAGGAATCTGATGGAAAAGCTGAGGAAGACTTAGATGCCCACAAAATGTGTGGAATCACAGTTGGAGGTTATAACTTCATCTATGATTGACGCATTTCAAGAAGCATGCACTCTTACTTCAATAGGCGATCACGATCTCTCTCTCTGGTAGAATGAGGAACTAAAAGCCTGAGGAACTGAATACCCTAGGAAAAGAGCCAGAAGAGCCCTTAACCACGCCATAAGAAACAGTGCACCATGGGTGTAGGAAGACTTCATGGCGAAGAAGAGAGTACTAACAAGAATTCTTCGAGGATGAAAAGGGGAGTCGTGGAGGGATGCTCGATCATGGAGAAGTTAGCAGACTATATACCATGTATACATGCAGAGTTGAGCCTCTGTTGACCCAGGGTAGAATTTCATATAAACGTAGGTTAAGTTGAAATCAGGCTTTGCTGGCTGGATCCAGTCGAAATGAGGGACGAAGGAGGTTTGTATACACGAGTTGAAAAATCGAGTTGAGTTCAAATTTGATAAGTTGTTTGGATTATTTTTGATAGGTTTTTAGCTTTTACAGCTTTGTTATTTATATTTTAATAGAAATATGGAAATTAAGGCGCCTCATTTTATGCTCCTATGAACCCTCGCTGTAAATTAGAACTATTGTAAGTCTATTAAATTAAATTTTACAGGTGAGCAATTTGCATTTTCATAATTGTTGTTTCTGTTTTTTGGCAGGCAAGATAATTTAAAATTTCATTTAGAATTCGAAAAATTATTAAAATTCTACAATCAGTTAGAAAACTGAGCAATTGGAATTCTCATGTAAAACTTGCTTTAATGGACTTTGTTTCAAGTTGTCCAATGTCCTTGATGTAATTTCCACGAATAAAAAAAATTTTCTTTTTTTGCAAAAAAATGTAAGGATAGTTCTGATTTACAGCGACGGCTGTGATTTCGACTAAGAGAACTGGCTTCCCAAGTTTAACTTCTTCGAGCTAGAACAGAAATTGTGATGATGTACACATTGGATGAAATGAATGGGATTCTAATGGAAGTGCATTTTCCAGGAAGTTATATCTCGAAGTTATTTTTCCTATAGTAATTGGTCGATGAAATCAACTGGTCGTGAGTAGACAATCCTGCCTGCCACAATCGAAAATTCAACAACTTAAAGATCCTGCCTCAGCCAACCTCCTGCGCACAATCTCAAAAGTGTTTCGGTGTGAAATTCTTCTTTCGGGATATCTTCGTTGATATATCCTTTGCGCTTTGGCAGTGTTTCTTCGAGGTTCTCCATAAATAAGAAGCATATCCACATATTCTTGATTCATAAATATCGAGATATTCATCTAGTGAAATGGAAACTAAAACCGAAACCCTAGCAAAATCCGAAATAGTCAAAGCCAAAATTCAAAGTAAAACCGAAATTCTAACGAAATCCAAAATCCTAACTAAAGCCGAAATCCTTGTTAAAGCCCAATTCCTAGTCAAAATCGAAATCCAAGTAAAAATCGTAGCACTAATTTAAATTGAAATCCAAAGAACGCAATCTAAAATCCAAAAACGTGAAGTCAAAATAAGGAAAGCCACCAGGTAAAAATCAGTAGGAAATCACACTATCAAGTCATCTCTAAATTGGAAATATTGGTCGCGCTCTCTCACCTTAAATGCATAACTCCAGGCACAAAATTGTCCAGGAGTCGATGGAGTCTGATCTTCTTTTAATGTTACTTACTATCTTCTGAAGGACTGAAGATATCGACGTAATTTTTTTATTGAAATACAGTTAAAGGATGGAGCTTTTTTTGAAATACAGTTCTTCTAGAGGGGGAATTTTCAAGGACAAAGGATAAAATATTGAATTGTTGACTTTAGTTTTAGAAAGTTGGACATTAAAGTGTATCTAGTTTTCGCAGTGGCGGATAGATTGGAGAGTATTAGCTATCTTTTGAATGCTAAGGGCGTGTGCTTTCCAAAAAACTCTACATTATCGTCCTGCAATACCCTTAACAAAACTTAATATATTTTAAGTAAGAGTACCTTTCTCCAAAGACGAGAAATTTTAACTTAAAAAAAAACATAGAAGAAGTAATTTTAGAAGCAGAGGGGTGGGGAGGGGAAGTGATCAGAACACCCCATAGAATCGATCGGTATATGTCGGAACACCCCTTATCGTTTTCCCCTTAGTAAACTATAGACATGATAAAACTAAAATCAATAAAATATTAACAGAATAATTGTAACACACTAACATTAGCACTAAATAAATCAGCACCCATGGTGTTTAAGCAATTGCCTTGTACTATTCATGATATTTTGTTGGGAATAAATAAATTAATTAATACAAATACTAGAAACAAGGATTTTCATGGAATTACTGTAACTCGTTCATCATTGTGTCGATTTTATGCTTTCCCCAAAGATTTAATATTCCGATGATGACTTAGCTTGCTTAAATTTCACGGCTCAAGAAAAACTAAATAAATTTCTGCGAGTTTGCGTCTAAACTTATTTTACCTCTTTTTTTTTGCTTATTACTTATGCAAGAAATTACGCCAAGGTGATATAACAATTTCCGAATTTATGATGTTTGGTTCGCAACGAAACTTAAATATTATCTCATACCTAACAATTTTAGTTGATTCTAAACTCAGCAATACTGGCCACTGGGTCAGTAACAAATAAGAAAATAATAGGAAGGTTGTCTAATGCTGTCCTCCTTTTATTGATCCCAGTGTAGAAAATGTAACCATCTTTTAATAATCTAAAAGTTCAGAGAAAGTGGAAGGAGAGGTATTTCGAAATCACCTCTTGAATTCTCACTTATCCGTCTGAATTGAACCGATTTTCTTGAACATTTTTTTGCAAATCGGTGCAAGCCTGCTGAAAACAGAAACATTGACCAAACTACACCAGACCCGAAGTTTGAATATTCAGGGGAGAACCGTCTGTTTTTGGCCTACTTTTCATGATCTTTTTGGGATCTTCTGAGCTCTGAGCTTAGGAGTGTACATTGTACAATTTTTTTTCGTCTCCAAGTTACAACAAGAACGTCGTTTTAAAGAACTGGACCGTTATTGAAGAGAGAAGAAAATTCGCCGGTGGTATTCATTGCGGGGTTCGGAACAGTTTTGCTTTTTGCCCAATCAGGTATAGAAGTGGAAAAAATAAGTAGTTTTTCGGGAAAGTGCACTTTTTCGTTCTTTACAATTGCCTTAATATTTTTGGAGATAAAGAAGGCAAGTGAGTTTTCAAATTCGTAATATTACTTCACCTTAGTACAAAGTTGTAATAGTGTCGTGACCCCTTTTATAGTTATAATAGAGTTCAAATTAGCATATAACTTTGTAACCACTAAGGAGCAGCCTTCTTCATGGTATTTATAAATGTGAATTCGGGTTTTGAATTTTATTTGTTTCTATATTATTTTACAAAAATTAATCCTTTATTGGTATGAGCACTGCTAATGGGAAATATTTGCTACGATTATAAAAGAAAGAAGAGAAAGTGTTCGCTGATACAATGCCTCGATAATTGCATCAATTGGGGAATTGTGGTATGCAAAATTTTGAATTAATAAAAGGTGCAAAACTTTCGTAAAATAAACGTCAACTTGAGAAATAAAGAAAAAACACTACTTCGACATTTACCCCAATAAAATATACTTAAAATAAGGTCAAAAAATATATTACGTTCATTATAAAAACGGCAACTTTTATCTCAATACTAAAATCCGCAAATTGTAAAATACGAAATATGTTTAAAGATTTTCGGAATAAATTATAATTTTCTTTCGTAGTAGTGTTTACTTCATTAGGCAAAAAATTACTGTGTTAAATAAAAAGGGATGCAGAGAAACGCTCTTATTTCGAATTTACTTCTTGCTTATTAAAACGAAGAATATAATAAAATAAGTTTTGTATATGTATAAAATAAAATTCAAACCTATATCCCAAGTGAGTAAAATTCAAGTGTTAGTCGGTGAAAAGTCAGCCTGAATTAAATTCGTGGATTTCATGGACACATTTTTCAGATACAAATACAAAATGTGGAAGACTTAATCATGCTTTACATTTTACATAGTATTATATAGGATTATTCTCCTTCTTTGCCAAATCGAAGAATTCTCGAAGAAATCTTGCAATCAATCACGTCGAGAATTCTTCACTTAATTCAAATTTCGCTTAAATGTTTGCAGGGATGATTTTCATTTAACTCTTTTAAAAATATTTGTCATCCCTCAAATTTATGTTTTTTAAAGAGCTTTCTCATGCTTCGGGTAAAAAAATCGGTTTTCTTTTTTAACATATTCCAGCATTAAGTATAAATTCGAATTAATCTTTAATCGCATTTTCTTTCAAAACCATATTTTTTGAGCTTGCGGATGTGATTGACAAAAGACTGTTCAAAAGAACGACTTTAAATTTCAAATAATTGAAGAAAACACTTGTCTATCCACTAAATAATGTACAAATAAATTAATCAATAATATTTTCTCCGCGCGTCTCGTAAATAGATAGTAGGGCTTTCGACTATATGAGGAGGCAGGAAAACTACATTAGTATTTTACCTTTTTAATATATCCAAGGCAGATACCGAACTATACCTTAGAACTAGAAACACGATTACGAACTTTATATCAAAGTACTCTCAAATTCCACTTTAGATATCTTCAAAAATTATTATATAGTTATTCAGACACACAGGTCACCTTATAAGCTGAATATCATGAATAATTGAAAAACGTGGATACAGAGAGCAACCACATTATAATACGGAAGAAGAAGAAGACATTGAACTATATGGGCAGATGTCCTATCTTTTGTGAACTAGATGCATTGGGAAAAATACTTCTCCAGATTTGAAGTAACAGATGTAATCAACGGTATTTGTGGCTTTGAAGTACCTTTTTTTAAATATTTTTGATATATATATTTGAAATATCGACGGTTAATAATAAATGAATTTAATACTCAATTTACTATTTTATATTAAATATATTATCAAAGTCATGGTCATAGTTTTATTTTATTTATTTTTCGGAGTGATTAGATTTCTACCATAAGACGGTATTACTTTTGACCACTAACACCGCTTATTACTGGTGTGCCACAAGGCTCTGTTTTTTGCTCGACTCTCTTCATAGTTTTTATTAATAATTTTTTCCCTTTCATCTCCATCCCACAGTTTTATCGATGAAATCACCGTTGATTTTTCATACTCCATCAACACAGCTTTGGGGCAGGGAAATGTTAGAGAAGAGGAGATTGGGAAATTTTTTCCTGGCAAATATTGCAAGTAAGCCACAATTGTTGGCATGACATTTTTACTGTATAACACCTCAGTGATTTCGCAAGTACAATTCTCGTCAGCATCACTACTTCAACCACTGCTACCTAAATAAGTCACCTAACGCTTTGCAGGAATTGAATCCGCGTCCATAGAGGATAAAATCTGCCGACGTTTCTCTCAGCCCACTCGGTCACCGGCATGATATTGTAAACTTGTCCAATTTGAATATTTTTGATATCATGTATTCAATAATCTCAGCTGTAACATTTAAAAAAGTGACGTTTAGGGTAAAATATAATGCAATAAATGTGTAGAGGACTAGAGGCTAAACCTAACCACGAGGCTTTCAAATTTATTAACGGTGAGCATATCTACGTATCATTTGGCATTGGTTTGGTAGTTCTGCAGTACGGCATTGATTTGATGAAACATCTAATAAAGAATAAAACGCGGGACAACATTTATCTAGTCATATCTAGCCTGATTCCTTGAAAGCAAAAGTCTGCTAAGTAAAAGTCAAAATCTGCTATTTTTTATTGAGAAGGTAGATAGATAGCCAGCTGATTTTAATGCCTCAACAACAATTACTCAAGTCGAACTTTTCAGAAATTATGAATTTTTATTGTTTTATTTTTTATCAATTCCGTCTATAGAAACAAATCCAGCAGACTTCTTAAGTGCTAAAATACATTAAAGCGCTTAACAAGAAACTAATAAAACCGTCAATTAAAACATAAATTGTAACAAAAGAAGAAGAGAAAGAGTGAAAGACGGAGAATAAATTTAAACAAAGAATAAATGAAGCATTAGATAAATAATATTTAAATGAATAATAACAAAAGATATAAATGAATGAATACAAAATAAAAGCATAAAACTTAGCTCTATCCAACGATAAATCAACAATATCAGACATATTATTAAACTGACGTCAACATTAGGTTATTGATACACTCTGCCCATATAAACTTCGGAAAAAGTGAAATAGATTTAATTTGAAACCCAAAAATATCATGAATAAACATAATACTAGCAATAATCCGCCGAATCTCTAACGATAGGAGTAGAAAAAGTATCCGTCTAGAATGGTAAGAGGGTATTCTTTCCGCCAATGAAGTTTTGCAGTTTGAAGTTTGAACGTGTAAATGACCTTTGAAGAGATTCAATTCGTGAACTGTGCAGACTAGTATAAGGATTCCATACAGTGAATGCATGCTCCAATTAAGACCGTGCTTAAGAGTTTTTAATGTAAGAGGATTACAAAAATCAGAATAAATTTCTTTTAACCATTTGAGTGCCACAGCCTTTTGCAAAAACGCGGTCGAACTTGCCATTTATTTCTCAAGCCCAAGGCCCAAAAAGAATTAAAAAAATTAAAGAATGATTTATAAGCGAAGTTAGAGCCACTTTTGTGACACATTTCGACAGTAATCAGAAAGAGCGTGCTAGCACTCGAACGGTTAACAAATCCTAACATTTTAACTGCTTTCGAGCACATATTATCAACATAAGCGAGCGAATCAAGCTTGTGGTCAAATGTAACATCAAGTTCTTCAATCAGATTTGAAGCATTGATAATTAATTCCAGGGCTAACAATTTTCAAACGCTTTTCCTTAATCCAATCGGAAACAATATTCATAGTTGCACCAGATGAAACGAAAAATTCCACTCACTGGTCGCATATTTTCTGTACTAATTGAACAAATTGTTAGGAGCAAAACGTGTGCAATTTTGTAGAACAATTGCGTTTCCTTAACATTTTTGAAGCTACTACTTTTTTAGAAGCCTTTCGCTACTTTTCCTCATTAACCAAGTCCCAGCAGTGACACGTCGATATGAAACAGCGTTAATTTCTATACCCTACCCTGCAAAACAACGTTCATTCGTCATTCATCGTGAAATTTAATGATCTCTTTTCTTTTCTCTCTCTTCTCTGATATAACCGCAGATAAGGGATTTTATCTGAGAATATATTTCATCTAAATTTACTGGTTGAGGTGGAATGCGAACCGCCAAACTATTGAATACTTTTCAAAGTGGCAATCCGGAAAAGATGCATTTCATTTCTATTGGTATTGCC
>QYTT01084861.1:19369-30503 GCA_006980735.1 Dasypogon diadema
TATTTTACAAAAATTAATCCTTTATTGGTATGAGCACTGCTAATGGGAAATATTTGCTACGATTATAAAAGAAAGAAGAGAAAGTGTTCGCTGATACAATGCCTCGATAATTGCATCAATTGGGGAATTGTGGTATGCAAAATTTTGAATTAATAAAAGGTGCAAAACTTTCGTAAAATAAACGTCAACTTGAGAAATAAAGAAAAAACACTACTTCGACATTTACCCCAATAAAATATACTTAAAATAAGGTCAAAAAATATATTACGTTCATTATAAAAACTGCAACTTTTATCTCAATACTAAAATCCGCAAATTGTAAAATACGAAATATGTTTAAAGATTTTCGGAATAAATTATAATTTTCTTTCGTAGTAGTGTTTACTTAATTAGAAAAAAATTACTTTTTTAAATAAAAAGGGGTGCAGAAAAACGCTCTTATTTCGAATTTACTTCTTGCTTATTAAAACGAAGAATACAATAAAATAAGTTTTGTATATAAAATAAAATTCAAACCTATATCCCAAGTGAGTAAAATCCAAGTGTTAGTCGGTGAAAAGTCAGCTTGAATTAAATTCGTGGATTTCATGGATACATTTTTCAGATACAAATACAAAATGTGGAAAACTTAATCATGCTTTACATTTTACATAGTATTATACAAGATTATTCTCCTTCTTTGCCAAATCGAAGAATTCTCGAAGAAATCTTGCAATCAATCACCTCGAGAATTCTTCACTTAATCCAAATTTCGCTTAAATGTTTGCAGGGATGATTTTCATTTAACTCTTATAAAAATAAAACGCATCCCTCAAATTTATGTTTTTAAGGAACTTTTTCATGCTTTGGGTAAAAAAATCGATTGTCTTTTTTTAACCTTTTGAAATATTAAGTATAAATTCGAATTAATCTTTAATCGCGTTTTCTTTCAAAACCATATTTTTTGAGTTTGCGGAAGTGATTGACAAAAGGCTGTTCAAAAAACGACTTCAAATTTCAAGCAATTGAAGAAAACACTTCTACCTATCCACTAAATAATGGACAAGTCAATTAATCAATAATATTTTCTCCGCGCCTCGTAAATAGATAGAATTTTTTTTTCAATAGCCACAATTTCCTCATTTTTCAGTGGATTGCATTATTCAAGGTTTAGTGGATAGCAACACTCCTTTAGACTGAGTTACATTTTGAAATTTTGATTATAGATGAAATTTCTGGCTTCCAGGACTTGCGAAAGCGGCATATGACATTTTAGAGGCGCTATTTTCAGCACCACCTATCAACGACCTAACGTTATATCTTCTAATTAATACATATTGTTTTTAATACTAAGAAAGTATGAAATGCATACTTTATTATCAAAAAGACTCAATTCCGATCTCATCTTGAGCTTGAGCATGAGAAAGCCCCTTAATGTTGCGTTTAAGACTGTATTAACTTAGGTTTCGCGAAGTGTAGGATTTTCGACTATATAAGGAGGCAGGAAAACTACATCGGTATTTTACCTTTTTAATATATCCAAGGCAGATACCGAACTATACCTTACAACTAGAAACACGATTACGAACTTTATATCAAAGTACTCTCAAAATCCACTTTAGATATCTTCAAAAATTATTATATAGTTATTCAGACACACAGGGCACCTTATAAGCTGAATATCAGAATAATTGAAAAACGTGGATACAGAGAGCAACTACATTATAATACGGAAGAAGAAAAAGACATTGAATTATATGGGCAGATGTCCTATCTTTTGTGAACTAGATGCTTTGGGAAAAATACTTCTCCAGATTTGAAGTAACAGATGTAATCAACGGTGTTTGTGGCTTTTAAGTACCTTTTTTTATATATTTTTGATATATATATTTGAAATATCGAGGGTTAATAATAAATGAATTTCATACTCAATTTACTATTTTATATTAAATATATTATCAAAGCCATGGTCATACTTTTATTTTATTTATTTTTCGGAGTGATTAGATTTCTACCATAAGACGGTATTACTTTTGACAGCTAACACCGCTTATTACTGGTGTGCCACAAGGCTCTGTTCTTTGCTCGACTCTCTTCATAGTTTTTATTAATAATTTTTTCCCTTTCATCTCCACCCCACAGTTTTATCGATGAAATCACCGTTGATTTTTCATACTCCATCAACACAGTTTTGGGGAAGAGAAATGTCAGAGAAGAGGAAAATTTTTTCCTGACAAGTATTGCAAATAGGCCATAATTTTGGGCATGCCATTTTTAATGTACAACACCTCAGTGATTTCGCAAGTACAATTCTCGTCAGCATCACTACCTCAACCATTGCTACCTAAATAAATCACCAAACGCTTTGCAGGAGTTGAATCCGCGTCCATAGAGGATGAAATCTGCAGACATTTCCCTCAGCTCACTGTTCATTTTTAACATTTTTGACATTCATGTATTCAATAATCTCTGTTATAATGTTTAAAAAAATGTTTCATACCGTCTGACATGACGCTTATGGTAAAATATAAATTGAACAAATGTGTAGAGGACTAGAGGCTAAACCTAACCACGAGGCTTTCAAATTTATTTACGGTGAGCATATCTACGTATCATTTGGCATTGGTTTGGTAGTTCTGCAGTACGGCATTGGTTTGATGAAACATCTAATAAAAAATAAAGAATAAAACGCGGGACAAAATTATCTAGACATACCTAGCCTGATTCCTTGAAAGCAAAAGTCTGCTAAGTAAAAGTCAAAATCTACTATTTTTTAATGAAAAGTTAAATAGATAGTCTGCTGATTTTAATGCCTCAACAACAATTACTCAAGTCGAACTTTTCAGAAATTATGAATTTTTATTGTTTTATTTTTTATCAATTCCGTCTACAGAAACAAATCCAGCGTTTAACAAAAAACTAATAAAACCGACAATTAAAACATAAATTGTAACAAACAAGAAGAGAAAAGGCGAAAGCCGGGGAAAAATTTAAAGAAAGAATAAATGAAGCATTATAACAAATAATATTTAAATGAATAATAACAAAAGATATAAATGAATGAATACAAAATAAAAGCATAAATCTTAGATAACTAATAGATTAATAAATTATGTGAAATGAAAGCAAAGCAGTGATTCGAACGAGGATCTATCCAACGATAAATCAACAATATCAGACATATTATTAAACTGACGTCAACATTAGGTTATTCGGTCGAACTTGCCATTTATTTCTCAAGCCCAACGCCCAAAGAGAATTTAACAAATTACAGAATGATTTATAAGCGAAGTTAGAGCCACTTTTGTGACACATTTCGACAGTAATCAGAAAGAGCGTGCTAGCACTCGAACGGTTAACAAATCCTAACATTTTAACTGCTTTCGAGCACATATTATCAACATAAGCGAGCGAATCAAACTTGTGGTCAAATGTAACATCAAGTTCTTCAATCAGATTTGAAGCATTGATAATTAATTCCAGGGCTAACAATTTTCAAACGCTTTTCCTTAATCCAATCGGAAACAACATTCATAGTTGCACCAGATGAAACGAAAAATTCCACTCACTGGTCGCATATTTTCTGTACTAATTGAACAAATTGTTAGGAGCAAAACGTGTGCAATTTTGTAAAACAATTGCGTTTCCTTAACATTTTTGAAGCTACTAGTTTCTACTACTTTTCTAGAAGCCTTTCGCTACTTTTCCTCATTAAACAAATCCCAGCAGTGACACGTCGATATGAAACAGCGTTAATTTCTATACCCTACCCAAATAAGGTTCATTCGCATCGTGAAATTTAATGATCTCTTTTCTTTTCTCTCTCTTCTCTGATATAACCGCAGATAAGGGATTTTATCTGAGAACAAATTTCATCTAAATTTACTGGTTGAGGTGGAATGCGAACCGCCAAACTATTGAATACTTTTCAAAGTGGCAATCCTGCAAAGATGCATTTCATTTCTATTGGTATTGCCGCTGGTTGTGTAAAACAAGTTTGGAAGTTCTTCATACAGAATATAAGCATCAGATAGAATGCACCCCATAATCCCAAAAAAATGCGAGCTTCGATGGAGCACTTATTCGAAAACTTCACCTTCCACCAAAACTTCCTAACATTTCATCAATTGCAAGGCATCATTTGGTTATGTGGGCAGCATGGCATCCTATTCGCATTTTTTCAAATACATGTGCTAATTGGGACGTATATATCTCATTGCCCATACTTTTTGAAAGAAAACGAAATTACCCCAAACATATGTAAAAAATTCTTGCGTTCTCATCTTTCTACCAGGCAAAATACTAATCATTTACAGTCCTCGAAAATTCTATGGAATTTATTGTGTTGCCGGACTTTTACCTCAAACATTTTGCTCAAAAATCCATAATTACTGAGTATTGATTCAAGAGATTATTTGACCTTCGAAGAACCTCTATAGATCAATTTGGAATTTGGTCCATAAATAAATCATATACTCGAAAGTAAAATTTTACGCACTCTCCATTCCCGGAATCAAAATTGTGATGCTATATTTAGTAGTTGACCTCCAAGTAACCAGCGCCCCTTTATTTGTATATTATGCAGACAACTTTCCAGAAGACATATATATTGTGTGCAACAAATGAATTTGGTAGGGAGGATTTTTATTTTTTATTAAAAAAGAAATCACAAATTTTATATGGCAGCACTATGAAGGAGTTGCCTGATTTGGTTCATTTTCAGTCGACACATTTTAAATTTACGGTAGTATCTGTCGAATTTTATCCGTCTACCTTGAATCGTTTTCGTTTTAGAAAACAAAAGATATTTTTATTTGATACAGCTGGAGATGTCATATGGCAACCCTATGAAGGAGTTACCCAAACTGGCCCATTTCCGAATTCGATCTCCTAATTTTAATAAGGTACCTGTGAATCAAATTTCAAACCTTTAACTCCAAGCATTCTCGAAATAATACGTGGACGGACAAACGGACAGACAGATGGACAGACAAAGATACAGGCAAACGGACATCAAGGCAACATAGTTTTCTTCTGTGTATCATGAGTATTTTATACATTACAAATGTTTGCTTAAACTTATAATACCTTACATCTAGGGTATAAAAGAGGTAACTTGGTGCTATTATGTAATTCATTTTATACGAAAGAAAGAAGGCGTAATAAAGGTGTGATTGTGACGTGAAAAGCCGAATTATCCTGTGTAATGTCAGTCCGTATCTCTTGAAAAAAATTTCTGGTGGGGAGGTTCGACAACATAAATTATCTTATGAAGGAAGCATAGTTCTCTACATTTTAAATTAAATAACGATATAATTGGCTTCAGTTCCGTTTCAGCAGATGCAATTACTTTTTGACATCAGGCAAGTCGTTAATTAATGTGTTGAGCAAAAATGGCCCTAATATAGAACCTTACGGAACACCGCATTTGTTCCTATAGCGTACTACAGATAAGGAAATTTTAATTCAGACCCGTTGTGATCTTTCCAAAAAAGTTTATATGTCAATTTAATGACCCAACGACAAAGTTTGAAATAATTACCTAGTTTACTTAGAAAGTTTTGCATCTATCTAGTTGGGCTAAATAACAAATTTAATGTTTATCAAGCGCCAAGCGTTTACCTGCATTAGACGCATTCTAGAGCAGTGGATGCCAAAAAATTATTTATCAATCTTATACTCTTGATTATGATTTATTCCGAAATTTAAAAAAGCCACCAATGCGTCACTATCCTTTGCATATAACTACTAATAGCATCTTTAGTCTATATTATCACTTTTCACTTTTGTTTCAGTAATCGTTACTTCTAATTAACTGTCATTAGTGTTAGTCGTATAGCAGTTCCTTAGAAACTGGATTTTAAGAAATAATTGAATTGTGATTATATTCGTTCCTAATATCATATGACATTATTGATAGACGTTCGATAGGAAAAATTGGAATATTAAAATCGGTTTACACACCCGCTGGCTAAACGATACGGGAAACCAAAATTGTAATTGTCTGAATTGGTATAGTAGTCACTGAACCGTATTTTTGAATTTTAGCTAGTTTTACCAATATAAGTGGAAATTGCATTCAGTTATTAGCACGATAGATAGACTTTTACTGAAAAGCCGCCATCCAATATTTTCATCCTTCAGATTTACTTGATTACATAGAAATATTCCACCAAAGCTCAAACTTGTGGATATCCCCTTAGGTTTGGGATTGCAGTTTTTCTTATTTGGATTATTTGATTGATGACAGACATACTCGATGTACTCATAAGCATGGATTCGAATATAAAACACACCAATGCCCTCTCAGACAGACTATTTGGCAATTATCAACGGCTCAATGAATCAATAAAATTTGACGAATACCCATTGGTCTCATGCTCAGGGGCAAAATAGTTTTAACGTATTTTGGGCATTGCAAGCTTTTATGACAGATTTTTCCTAAATAAATTTGGGCTATCTTAATCATGATGAGTTTTCCTTTAAGTCCAGGAGGCACACCTTTCATGAAGGTCATTATCTTGCGATCTTTAAGAAGATTTATACACAAATAAGAAGTCTTTCGAATGGTTTCCAACCGGCTCGGTAGTGTAATGAAGTGCAGTACATGTTTCAAAAATAAACAACAAAGTAAAAATGAACTATTTAGTTTAAGGTAATAAGAATAGATTCCTCTAACAGCAAATATCCAACTCATTCTTTGCATATTGTGTGGAAATACACCCAACTCTTTTTTTTTACGCAGTAGATACGTTCCTTAGAAAACCGTGCAAAAAAAAACGTGTAAAAAAATACGTGCGGCATATGGTAAATTTGGAGATATGTTCCACAACTTTAAAAAAATCTGAAATTTATCATAGTTCAGTTGCATTTGTCTCATTTATTTTTACAGAAGTAGATAGGTAACAAAATTTCGCTTAATCTAATCGGAGTTAATTTGTCAAAAAATGTCAATAAATTTTGTTGCTTTATTTATGATAGTCTAAAAGCAGTATTTTGAAAATACCAAAGTTTGAGAAAGAATTTTACAAATAGATGCCTTGTTGATTCTTATTTCTTTACACATAAACCTGTGTCTAGTGATATTGGTTTTAAAAACCATGAAATAGGGCATTCAGAAAAATTATTGTATTGATCTCATATACGGTATACATATCAAAAAATATGCCTCAATACAAAAATATTTCAAGAAGCATCACTAAAAAGAGTTAAATATCTTTGATAATGTTTTATTGAATTGATTTATTGTATTACTACTTTCAAGTTGTATATAAGTAAATATGTATTTTGATGCGAAAGCAACTTTTGGGCTACTAATGCAAGTAATTTCCCTTTTATGATTTTTTTTATCTCACACAATCCATAGATATACTTTGTCGGATGTATAGGGATTTCTAGTGATATTTGCAAACAATTTCAAATGGTCAAAGTACATATTTGTTGTCTAACTCCCACATCTATCGCCTTCCCAAAATGTATCTAAACCGCCCTCACAATAGCATGCAAATTTAAAAGCTGTGTACAGTTTTCTGCTAACTTGTCGAAACAAATTAAATTAATTTAATTTCGCCCGTAAAAATAATTTTATTCTAAAATTTGCTGGAGAGTAGAGTGAGTTTTTTCTGATTGTATAAAACAAATCATTAATCATAAGTATTTTATTTCATGCAACGAAATGAATTACTGTCAAGAAAATACAAATTAATAAAATAAATTTAATACATATTTATCTGACCTTTAAGGAAGTATATATTTTTTGTGAAAACAAAAAAGCAGTTTTATTTTATTTTTTCATTGGAAAAATCGTATGTGCCTTTCCATTATCCCTTAAGTATTTGATTTCTCTGTAATAACCAAAAACTATCTAGGCAAACACTACAAAATTATAATATAAAGGAGCATGGTGGATCATCAGTGAATAACCAGTGCTACTAACTCCTCTTAATTGTGCCTATGATTATGAAAGTGGTCTAAGTCATATTTTTCTTGCTTCGAGATATTTAAAGGTTTAATTTGATTCAAATTAAAAAATATTTTTGTGCTATATAATAAAATAGCTGAGGGGATATTTACTCTTGAAAAGTAAGGATTTTTTATCATTATGAAATTTTGTGTGTAACTTGTAAAGAAATGTGATTTTTAAAGCTTTAAATTATTTAGCGTATTTTCAAAATTAAAATAATATCTTAAAAGTGGCCTATTACAATAAACAATAATGAATATTAAAATATATCAAGTTACAAACAAAAGCATTTATTTCATGTTCCAAAATAATTAATTGTTATCATTTCTGGTTTTCTTCTCCTTTTTTGGGAATGGGATTTTGAATTTGCAGTGACTTAAAGTATTCCTGATAGATTGGCGGAATGTAGGGCCATGTAGGTAAATCCATAATATCTTTATACTTTTCCTTTGTTACTGTTCTATTATTTTTATATAACATCATCTTATATGGAGCATTTTTTAAAAACCTCATCCATTGTATTTTTAACCAGAATGCAGGTATTCAGTATTCTTTTTTTTTGCTTCTTCCTGCAGTATTTTTGATAATAATGTAAGTAATTGGCGTCATTACTATAAAAATTATGAAATCCTTGGTTGTACTAATCTACTGAAACAGATAGTTTGAGAAACGGAAGTGAGAATCTATAATATTTTTCGGGATTCCCTTTTGCCTTTTCCTGGTCATCTTTCAAACATTTTCTAGCTTGCTTGGCTTTTTCTAAACATGATGATTTTATAATTGAATAGTCAAAATACTGTTTAACTTTATCGTACTTTAACTTTTAAATCAGAGATTTTTACTTGTTTCCTGAATTATGATTTTTGTTTATAAAATTATTTACTGAATTTTAGTTTATTTAGTTGCTTATAAGACTGTTACTTAAGTAGTTGTACCGTAAAATAAACAATTAATTTATTCATTGTATACATATGCAGAAAATTAAATAAATGATAACTTTATATTTGTTTGCTGCGCAGTTTGGATTTCACTTTACTGTGCTGCCGACTTCTTTGGATTTTTCACAATACCTTCGTACAGTAAACTTTAGTTAAGTTGTTTGTAACACTGTCGATGCACGGTGATTTATTTTGGAACAAGTGTTTGAGGCAACTCTGCTTACAAGAATTGACTGTGACTTTCCATTAAAAATTTTCCTAGGAAAAGATAAAAAGATCAAAAATAACTTCCAAAATCCTCTACCAAAAATTCTCCTCTGTCTAAGTCGTGCTGTCTTCATTATAAAATTATCCACCAAATTTATGTAATACCGTAAGAAAATGTAATTCCCTAAAATCTTCATAGTTTGGTAAATAAATATAACATTACGGTAAAACGAACATGAACTCAAAACCGTAAACGTATGATAGTATAAATCAACTAAGATATTTCTGTTAACAAATAAAGAAATACAATCTTCCATTTCTCCAATTATTTTTTATTACTTGAAAGTAACTAAAATTTACTTAACATTTTATATTTTAGGTGAATCTTCGCGCTTCTCCACACCATCACCAACACATCACCCAATTTAAGAACGACAAAGGTAAGTGGATTTGATTTATAAAACCGTTTATTAAATTTGATAAGTTGAAACGTTAACTACTCTGCGAAAAAAATGCTTATTTCATAAAAATCAGTTTGCTCAAAAGTCATTATTAATGCAGTACGTTGGTCTCCCTCACCTCAGACTGTGATTTCTTTAACCAATTAAACCAATAAAGAAATAAATTACCCCCAAAAGCACGCATCCACCCAACGCACTCCTTACTCCTTTTGCTTCCTTTACATACGAACTCAGTGCCTTCTATACCACCCATCCCTATATGACCAAGGGCTATTTCGAGCTTGATCCAACTAAACTATAACATGCCGAGGGTTAGTTAATTCATTAGACACACTCACTTTCGCTTTATGCCGTTCCCATGAATAGAGGAGCCCTTTATGGTCAGGAGAAGAATGAGCAGACCACCTATACCCGGTACCCAGGAATATCAACGAAAATCTCTGGAGATATGCAAAAGACATTTTACTTATCTTTACGACCGTATTATCCTTACAAGAGAGAGGATATGTGCAAGAGTAATTTAAAACCCTCCCCTTGCCCTAACCCATTCAACTTCTGTTCAATGTCAAACGATCTAATGACTTTCCGGAATTGCCAAAGATTTCCTGAGAGTCACGACTGATTATGCACACGTGCATACGTTCACGATAGGAGCCAAGACAGTTCGTCAGCAGGAGAATGACCGAATGAGGAACGTTGACTGACCTTTCTAGATTTTGTATTTTACAGCTTGACCACCCGATGACCAAATGTACGGAAGGGCTTTGTACCCCAGGGCGATGATTACAAATTTCTGAATTTATAGGAAATCTGTCTTTGACTGGCAATCAAAGAAACAAGACTTCAGGCAGATTATATAACTCACCATCTTCTTCAATCAGGGAATTGATCCCAGCTAGGACCAATGTGTTCGGTTGAAGAGGTCGGGGGTGATAGGGTAGGTATGAGTCTTCAAAAGTTGCTTTGCATAAAACTTTAACTGCCCTACCAACTTCGACCCCAGTGACTTCCAAGTCCTTCCCAGTGTAATGTAAACTTTCCGAATAATTTTCAAACTGAGATGCTAATCTTAAGAAGGACACTAATAAATTTCTTGAGTATGTTAGTGTGGCTCAGTTGCTCAAGGGAAAGTTTTCGGACAAATACACAGGAGTATACAGAATTACCTTACTTAAGCTAAAAGCAGCGGTTCCAACTGGTGTTGAGTTCTTAAGTAAGTACACAATTAGCCCCCGATAACTTGCCGAAACAAAGAAAGAAGGATATAGGTAACAATAGCACTAAGTGGAAGACGATGTGTTGCCGGTACCGTCTCGGACGTGTTTTGTATCTTTCCGACATAAGGTTACGGATGGTGGGTGGATAATTTTCAATTTGATTGTTATCTAAATGTCACTAACTTTGTATAGTTTACCTTAAGCCATTCACTTAACGACTATCCTTCGTTGTCTTAGATCAGTATGAGGTTTCCCATTAAACAAGAGAAGGGATAAAGTCATTTAAGATAGGAACTACTATGGCTGTGAATGATACTAAAATCTGGGACCAATTTATGATCAAACTAAACATTTGCAGCGATGTACGTA
>QYTT01084862.1:12434-31169 GCA_006980735.1 Dasypogon diadema
CCCCACTTGCAACATTTGTCAGGTTAATTTTCCAATCTCCTCTTCCCTAATTTCATTCCGCTTAAGCTGCGCTGTGTTCATCATATGGTTGTCCCCTGATCTTGAACAATACCTTTAAAAAAAGGCACTAAACTACTAAATAATACAGAAAAGTTTTGTCCACAAATTTAAGTAAGTACCTAATACTTGAATGTAGTTTCCTTTTCGCAGCATTGCGTAGAACTATATCGTCTATCCGGTATTCGCCTGATAGGGTGGTCTCGGCATCGTTAACCCTTTTGAATTAAATTGCTGCGGCATTCCGATGGAAAATGCTTTCATTTTCAATTTTACAAGATTTCTTTTGTTAGTCTCTTTGAAAACTGTGCTAATAGTCTAAAAGAAATGCGTTTCACTTCAAAACTCAATCGTAAAACGACCGCTCATTTGATGCAACAAAGCTTTCGTTACAACCGAGTAAATGGATGGTGGTTTTAAATGAGCCTAGATTTCAAAATTTAAAATTTGGTTACCTAATTTTTTACGTGTTCACATGCATACATAGATGTATGTATTAATAAATCTTTAAGGAAAATGTTTTCTAGTATACGAAAAATATAGCAGAAAGTGCTAAAAATTATACCAATAAATAAATTCGATTGCTACTGCTTTTCTCACCACATCTTATTGCAAAAGTGTGCTGCACTAAATAATCGAGAAGTAATGTCTTTTTATACTCTAGATAAAAATAATCATGATACAAAGAAATAAACTATACCTCTGTCCGTTTGTCTGTGTGTCTATCTGTCCATGCGTTGTCTCAATAACGTCCTAAGCTAGAGACTTGAAATTTGGCACATAGATACCTTATTAAATTCGGAAGACCAAGTTCGAAAATAAGCCAATTTTACCAACTCCTTCATAGGGTTGTCATATAAAACCTTTAGCTACATCAAATAAAAAATGGGCATTTCCTTTTTAAATGAGATAGATAAAATTCGGCACACAAGCGCCTTAGTAACCCTAAATATCCTGGCAGAAAATGAACCAAATCGGGCAACCCCTTTAAAGGGCTACCATAAAGAAGCTTTATTTATTAAAATCGGATATATAAAGTTTATACAGAAGCTTTTGCGGTCGTCATGAAAATACGCAGATATAAGTCGTTGATTGTAGAGTTGGATTTCTTACATTCAAAATGGCGGATCCAATATGGCAGAGGAGATTTTCTAAATATCAGCGGAATGTTCGCAAAATGGTTTTTGTGGTGGCTGATTACGAAATTGGTATTAACTTTTAATAGTTCAAGAATGCGAACCAAATGAATATGTCAGTTTTTTCAATGTTTACGAATATGACATTAGCTTTTACAAATCCAAGATGGCACATCCAATATGGCGGACACGTTTTATGGTTAAGGGGAACCCTTAACTTATTAAATGATTATGAAATTATTTTAATAGACTGAACGGAGTATTCCTCAGAAACCAACCCACATCATATTCTTTTATAATAATTTATTTTTCTTCGGGTAGTATGACGGCCTTTAAATGTGAATCAGTTGTGAACATGTCAATACTATTCACTGTATACTTATCACATTCTTTTCTCCCTAACATTTAAGGTATAACATAATTTGTTTAAACCAATTATAGCTTCTTTTCTTGTTTTAAATAACCAATGCTTCTAGATTTTGAAATCAAACTGTATGCTTTAAAGGTTCTAATGGGTATGCACATCTTAGTTAAATTACTAAATCAATTTGTTTATATAAATTTAATAAAATACTTGTGAGGTTATACTACGGATTTCATGCAGATTGTTTCCTATTGCTAAATTTCATTAGCATATTCTAGAAACTGCACTTTAATAAAGAAACCACTACTATGTGATTAAGTTGGAATCTCAAAAACAAAAGATTAATTTTAAATTCGTTTAGATTATATACGAATTTAATTAAGTCTTAGTAAAAACGTCACTCTGCGCAAAATTACATTAATCGGATGGGCATGCGAGTTGTTACATTCGGTTGTATTGAACATGAGTGTAGAATAGATGAGTAGCTAGCTACGTGGCTTTTTTGCCTCTTGTAGAACGTGTGTCCGGCTCTGATATCGTAACTGAGCTAAAAAAATAAAAAGCGTCAAAACCATTCTCCTCTGCTCTCCTGTTAAAAAACACACGAAGTTATTAATAAACTTCGCCAAGTGATGGGGATTTGCTGACGAGGCTATTTTTAGTCGTTTATCAGCCTAAAATTAAAATTATGCCAGTGGCGTATGATAATTTGGGGATGAATATAAATTTTCCTTTTGTAAATATTTTTTAGACAACGTATGCATGTTCGCTTCGTATTTTGAAGGGCAAGGTGATTGTTGTTCTTATATGTTGGAGTTCTTATTTATAATTAAAGATTAGACAATTTTTTTTATTCTAGACATATTTTTATCATGTTCCTCCACAAAACCTGGAACTTATTAGAGTGTAGTGATAAACGCACCTTTACTTAGATTGTTGAACTAGACGTTAGCACCACAATTTCGTCCAAATTAAATGACAACTATTTCAAAAATTGCTGTTTTTTATCAAAAATTTATCGCGAAAAATAAAATTTGTCGTTGCACATATTTCATCACAAAATTTCGATGTGGTGCCAACTTTATATAAAGTTGCGAAATTCGTTCTTTTCTATCAGAAATTAAAATTAAGTGCACAGGAAATTGTCGGTTTTTTTTTGTCATAAACTAGATACCTAAAAATAAAATCCAATTTATTAAAATTAGAAACACAGTCATACAAAATGCAAAATTGACGTCACCACTGAAGTACCCGATTTCCAGGAATCTTAAAAATTACTTCTCAGAAATAACAAAAACTGCGATGTTTATGAGGCATAACAATTTTGCATAAATATGTTTCTAATTTCAATGATTTCGATTGTATTTTTACGTATCCCTTTTGCGACAAAGAAACGGTTATATCCTTAATTTTAACTTTTTGGTAGAAAAGAACAAATTTCGCATGAGTGTGGTGCTATCCTTAGTTATTTTATGATAAAATGTACAAGGACAAATTTTATTTTTTCTCGATAAATTTGCGACAAAAAACGACAATTTTTGAAATACTTTTCAATTCATTTGTGCTAAATTGTTACCATTACCATACATGAGGGAAAAATATGGTTCGATTAGTGAGATATACAATAAACGAATGTCTCCCCTTCCTCTATACTTTAAGCCAGACACCTCTCGCAGGGTGATAGGTTTTAGCACCCTGCGGCTTTTTTGATCTACACCCTATGAAGGTGTGTTGTGGTTTAATAAAGAACTCTGCTTCGGTTTCATTGAGTGCTTAAACACATCTCCCTTCCCGAGTTACAAATTTCGAATTTTGAAAAGTGGCCAAATTTTCCTTTTACAAATTTTAAATTTTTTTTTTAATTAACATACTTTTTAACAAAATTTTGTATTCTTCCAAATTTTCTTTTTTTACCTAAGTACTTAGCTAAAGGCAATCCTTGTGTTCCTCCACAATATGGTATAATTCCCGATATATCCCAACACTACTGTGTATTGTTTTAAAAATGAATAGGAGAGATAGTGACAGCAATATGATGTTGTCTTGTACGGGTACCGAAATTTTCCCATATTATGGGATCAATGCGGATATATAAAGGCATCAGGCATAGGTACAAAATGTCGCATAGCTTCAGATCTGTTGGTTACTTATTTTAATTATAAAATTGAAGGTGAAGTTTTAACGAACCCAAAATTTTGGTAAGAAACATGTTACTAGTACATTTTTGCGGGAAATTTAGTAAACTTTGAAAAAAAGTTCTTGCCATTTTTTGATTGCAAGAAAAGCACGTTGTTATGCTAGATACCCGCGTTTTATTTATAGGCAAAAGCGGCTTTTTAAAGGAAAGTCCAAACGCCAAAGGCGATCTGAGATTCACCATACAACAGGAAAATGCACTAGTAGAATTAAGAACCTATTTAAATACTAATGTGTTACAATAACTTTTATTTTTATTGCTTTGGGTAGCGATTTTTTACCTTCAGTAAATATTATTGTCGTAAACTCTTCTAACAATTTACGGGATTTACCCTCGGAGAACATTCCAGACAATCTAAAACGCAAATACCATTATTGCTGGCAAGCCATCTCGAAGATATTTCACTTCTTTGAACAAGAGCATTCTTTTGTTGAAAAATCGAATTTATCATCCCGTTTTGCTCCAAAAACTGCAACAAATTTTCTCGCAATATTCCTATGTACTCTACACTGTTCATACGTGTATTGTAAGAGCAAATGGAAGGACAACATTAGATCTGTTTAACAGTTTGAGTGCTGAGGATCGTTATACTCAGTCTCAGCACTTAAATGGTTAATGGCTTCTTCTACTTCAACCTAGACCACCACTTTTTCACGAAGTCTGCTTCCATGAGAATCTGAGTTGCTCCAAATTTCCTGTAATTGATCGGAACTGCGTTTCATGAGGCTGCCTGAAGTTAGAGCAACTCAGTTTACGATTTTTTGCTCTACCAAATTTGAAAAGTTAAAATCGGGCAATACAACTGTCATTTCATATTTGCATATCAGCTGATTTCTGTTGACGTAGCAGCAAGTCTGCGTTTTATTTTTGTGGAATCAGACGGTAATTGTTAAAAATTATATTTAACAAGAAAAGAGCTATAATTGGTTTAGACCAATTATACACTAGATGTTGGGGAGAAGAGAATGTAACAAGTGTTGAATTCTGGCATATTCGCAATTGACCTTCACATCTACAGGCCGTCATACTATCCAAAAAGCTTTAAAAAATATATGAAGGTTAACTTTCACGCTGTTCTCTAATTCCGGTATTATAAATAGAATACCGCATTAAAAAAGTTGACCTCCAAGTGATCCCTCAAATTAAAACTGGGTGAAGCTCAAGGTTACTGCCAAATTCTCCCTCTGCTGTATTCCAACTTCCGTCCAAAGAATGTTTCCCCGAAACCTTTACTTTTTTAGAGATATTTCACCGCCCCTTTACACTTTTTGTACTCTGCATGTTATATGGACATTTGTGAAAAAGACATATATAGCATATTGTAAATATTTTTATGTGAAACAGGTTTTTGGAACACAGAGATTAGGTATTATGTGTTAGCACTGGAAAGAAGGATTTTCATCTAAGAAATAAGAAATAAATAAAAATTTGGCTTATTTTCTGCCAGGATGTTTAAATTTTATAATAGTAGATTGTCGGTTTGCCGAATTTTATCTGTCTACCTCGAAGCATTTTGGTTTTAGAGGAAGAAAAGCGATTTTTACTTGATGATAGCTAAAAGTTTCATATGATAGCTCTATGCAGGAGTTTGCCAAATTGGCCCACTTTCATATTTGCTCTTTGATTTTTAATAAGGCACCTGTCTACCAAATTCCAATTCTGTAGCTTGAAGCGTTCTCGGTAGACAGACGAACAGACAGACCGGCACATATTTATATAGTTATTACCGTGTAACATGAATATTTTTATGCGTTATAAAAGTAGCTCAAAGGCATAATGTCCTCCATTTAGGGTATAAAAATGTGTCCTCTAAATTTGATGGCACCGGCGCCGTCTTGGATTCGCAAAAGCTAATATCATATTCGTAAAAAGCAACCCCAAAAGCTATAATATATATTTCCTACTTCATGAGCATTCCGTTGACGTTTAGAATATAAGTAATCCGTTTCGCAATCAGCGACCTCGAAAACTAATATATGCGTATTTTCGTGACAATCGCAAAAACTTTTGAATAAAATTTACATTTCTGACTTTAATAAATAATACTTTCGTATGGCAGTCCTCTAAAGAGGTTGGCTTATTTGGTTCATTTTCTGCCAGGATATTTTGGTTTTACTAAAGTACTTGTGTGCTGAATTTTATCCATCTATTTCGAAGCGTTCTCGTTTAAGAAGGATAATTGATATAGCTAAAGGTTTTATATGACAACCCTATGAAGTGAAAAGACAAACATACCTATTCCGCCTGAGAAGTATTTCATGAAACTGGTTACTCTTAGTTGCTGCACTGTGCCCTGGTTTTATTTTGACAGCTTTGAGGTGAGCTCATTTGACCTGCCTTGCTCTGCTCCACTTTATTTTACACTTCAATAAACAGACCGATTAACACAAAAAGCTCCCCAACCATTAGGTTGCTTCCATCAAAATTTCGCTTGGAGAAATACTGAGGAACTTTTCGTAAATCTTTAAAATAGCAACAATAGCCATCAGGTTCATATAAAATAATTTTTTCTCATCGGAAAATATTAACTAAAATAAAAAAGTTGTAATTGCTAAGCATTACAAAGTCGCTATGGAATTCGTAATTTCCGCAACCAAAGTCTGTCCGTGCGTTAAAAATCGTGGAGCTTTTGCCTTGGGATGTATGTATAGCGTTTAAGAGCACTGCACAATGCCAATTGAGAGACTAGCAACTAGAATTTGGGTTTAATGCCGTGAGGCAGACTACGAATCCTAAGCATGTTTATGACGTAAAAATAACAGTCCACACGGAATTTTTCTCATTTTTGCATCAATTCACCTCATTTTGATGTCATAAAGGTCCTCGTAGTAGCCTGCCTCAAGTACATATTAGATGAATATCTAATGTCGAGTTCGATTGAGAAACCTAGGTCGGAACTGGATTCAGAGGTTTCAACCCCGTTCAATCGAACGAAACAGAATCCAAAGCCAGTTATGTGTGTAAATTATTGTAAATTATTTGGCAATCAGTTGATCACTGAGCCAAAAAACCCGAAAATTCCAGCAAAAAACAAACTGACATTGACATCTTCCTTCTTTGTGTGCGTGCAACCCGAGAAAATTAAAAGTTCGAACCTGACGACTTTAGAGTTGGAACTCGTTAGGAACTAGTTCCGACCCAAACAATCAATCGAACAAATTTCTGCCTTTTGACAGCAGTTAGGTTGGAACTGTGTCGAACCCTTTCTTCAATCGAACTCGACATAATATTGCAAATTTGCCGTTCTGGTCGACTAGAATAGTTTCGTTTTAGGTTTTCCTATTTTATTCTTTCCGTAATTATCTAGATATTTATGAAAGATTGAAACATTATAACAAATAAATATTATAACAAATAGTTTTTCACCACCGCTCACCCTGCAATCATAATTTCTCGTTGAACTGTCTAGAGGTCATCTTCCGCTTTCATTTGAGACCTCATACGTGCCACTATTCCTCTAGTTCCCTAGATATAACCCTTCTTAGACTTCGACTGCGTTTTTCACCACCCCTCACCCTGCATACAAGTCATCTTCCCATTTTTTTTTAACATAACATATATTCCAATATCTTTTATTTTTCAGCCTCCCACTGAATGTAAAGGTAAGAATCTCACTAGGTCCGTCTATGCAAAACATGAGCTACACGAAACTTAGAAAAGTCCGTGTAGTTCGAACATTTTCAAGGTTCGTGTTTTTAAAAGCGAACTGAACACAAGTTCGAACGTTCGTGTACACGTGTAGTTTAATACACGCAATGGCGCGGGTCCCTTGGAAATAATGTGTCCGTCAGCCTCTGTACATAGCAAAAACGAGATCATGCCAAAAAGAAAAAAACAGACGAAATAAGGGCAGGAAAAGGAAAGAAAGGGGTAAAATAGGGAAAAGGATGGTACCTGCCGGGACCGATTCTTTGTCCTCCGATGGTAGGGGGGTTTTGTGGGCTACCCACCCTCGCCTTTGACTACACCTTGCTCACGATGTTGTTCGATGTAGTGAGAGGAGAGGAGAACTGAGCTGAGATGGTGATGCTCTTAGCGATTCATAATCTTACTAAGACCACGTACAAAAGATAGACAAAGATGATCGATACGCCTTGTTTTTCTTCTCAAAGTGCAAAGTAACCGAGCTACAACGCCGTTTCAAAATATGTATGTATATATACAAGCTGATAAAGTTGTGGAAAATGCGGCGAAGGTACAGCACGAGAAATCCCAAGAGAAAAAAATTCAAGATGAGAAGTAGATCATAAAAAACAATTCCAATAATTTTACTCAAAGCTAACCTGCCTTTCCAGTAAAGCCTTAACGTTAAAGTAGAAGAAAAGTTTTTTCAAGATTACGATTTATATGCAGTTTCCCAGATTATATATATTTTCGCAACGCAAGCGTTCAAATATTCTTGGTACGTAGAACATTCCCTTCCACATGCGATCTCCACAACAAATCAAAAAATATTATACTCAGTAGATAACTCGTTAGAAGCAAACTCATTATCCCGTCCCATTGCAAAACAAAAGAACTGCGTAATTTTCACACCGGAATTCAGACCAGTTTGCACCTCGCCAAACTGTGCGTTACTTGTTTGGGGAAATTAAAATTACGCGCACTACAACTTCCTTCTCTTATCTCACTAATATAATGTCGTATTGGGAATTATGTGCTTATCTAAAATCAAATACCAAAATAGAACAATGAAGGGCAAAATTTAGTGAAATGTCGTTTAACGAGAGATAATACTGCAACTTTGGTATACCCATCCGCCAACTTTGTACGCGTGCGTACTCGGCAACTTAAGTAAGAGTATCAGCAAATATCCTCAATAATCTTATAAATATGAGCTCCATTATGAACGCTAAGAGCGTGCCCAAATTATTACTGCGGTGTAAGTTGCTAGATATCAAAAATCCTTTATTAGATGACTTCAAAGGAAAGTCATTTTTGAGAAATATAATGACAAAAAACGGGCTTAATATGCGAATGAGAATTAATGCGAATTATCTCATTTGACTGATTCTAATAGTGCAGAAGAAAATTCGAAAAGTTATGCCCGAATATCCAATAATTCATTTATATAATGCAACAGTTTTACATATCTACACTGAAGTCCTTGTAAATAAGGTGAACAAGTGGGGAAGCAGCTAGTCGATCCAGAAACTGCAACAATCTCTAATACAAACATTTAAAAATAGGAAATCTTTTGAAAGTAATAGTCGTGATTGAAGTTTTGAATTTTCGACAAGCGATGGATTCCGTATGTAGGCAACTCTCAGACAAATTTATTGATTATTTCCCTGCCTTCCTTACGGCTATTCAACGTAAAGAAAAAGTCAAAAATATGCAAAAAGTACACCCAGCTTAAAGTAATGCTTCCAGCAAAAAATCTTTATCCTCCGTTGTCGCCAGTCCCACACGCTCCTATAGATTTCTTCCTTCCCCCCTTTTTCCACAAGATATAGAATTCCAGATTTATTTCGCTTTTTCCTGTCCTGAACTTTTTGACAATGCAACCAAAACTCGAGCTTTTTGTCATGCGACCAACAAATTTTTCTTCCAGCACCACACACTAGATCGAAAATATCAGCCACAAAAGTGACCGCTTGCCGTCTTCCCCTTCGTTTTCCTCCTTTTTCCGTCATTAGAATGGCCCTCTTCCATCCGGGACAGGGAGCTCTCCGGATGCGTGACGAGTGTCACCATCAAATATTTTTAAAAGTGTATTTGAAAATGGGTAACTAGATGCGAAACTGTCGATTATGTTTTGAATTAATATTTAAAAAATTATATGAAACAATAAAGCTTTTTGTTAAGATCAACAATAATGAATTTCTTTCCGGTCCCCTTAATCGGAGCTGAACTATTATTATTCTTCTTCTACCATTCTTAATAGCGCTTAATAAAACGTTATTTGTTTTCACAGTATTCTCATCTGTTAATAATATCTATATAAAAACAAACCTCTAAACCGCAGTAATAAATTTAGAAAAAATATCTATTAGTGGTACATCTCTCACCAACGCCGGGGGTCGAGTGAGCTTAGACGCACATCAGTACATTTTCTCCTCTGTTGACGTGGGATCAAATCCTACACAGAACGACAGGACGCGGCGACACATCTGCGTACCAGTGGTTGAGGCAATTTCTACTTACAATAATTGTACTTGCGAAGCCACTGGGATTTTACACAGTAATTTCATGCCAAAAAAATTGTGGCTCACTTGCAACATTTGCCAGGTTAATTTTCCAATCTTCTTCTTCCTTAATTTCCCTCCGCCTAAGCTGTGCTGTGTTACATTATAGGATTGTTCCCTGAGATTAGGCAATACCATAAAAAAATAAAAAAACTAATAAATAAGTATTTTCACCTGGCCTCAACAATACAAAGTTTCAACAATCCTTAGAACAGGTATATGTAAAAATAGCTATTCATACGAGCTTGTTCAAAAATACAATATTCTGTAACTTCTGCAAAAACTACACGTGTAAATAATTACTTTATACTTACAAAATTTGAAATTTTCTAGAAAAGTTCGTAATAACTATGACAGCGTACTGAGGAGATGATAATTTGAAAATTGCAAACTCTCTGGATATAGATTAACTACGCGTGTAGTTTTTACATAATAGTACTGCATTTTTTCATTTATCACTTTTTACAGGATAATTGACTTAATTTTCCCAACAGAAATTAAGAAAAATATATTTCCAACGCCCCTCGATTATATCATTATTTCTACATTTAAGTAAAGCTGAAAATAATTTTCTGTTGTTATTAATTAACATTAACTTCAATTAACTTCAGTTATAATAAAGTGCTTAGCGGTACAAGCCGATGAGGTAAATAAACGTGGAAATTTAAGTGGTTTTTGTTACAAAAGTCGCGCATTTCATGGAATCAAAGACGCTATTCGATAAGCGATGCATGTCTTAAAAATAGGTAAGTTTACGTTTTTGTTACTTATTAGCTTTAGGTCATTTTCTATAAGGCGACGACGGTTAATTTGACACGTTTTATAAAAGTGAATTTATTCAATCATGATGGATTTTTCTCATAATACGAGAGGTTTAAAGGAAGGCTGTAAAGTTTGGATATATGTTAATTTTATAATTTATAAAGGAAAGTTCTAACATTTTGTTAATGAAGTTATCTGAATTTTATGTTTTTCACGTGATTTTCCTTTGCATGCAAAATGACTATTCTATTTTCCTAGCCTTCGAACTTCCAGTCCAGTCCACTCTTTATTTTACCCTGCAGTCCCAACTTAGCCAGATTTTTTTGATTTGGAGCAGGAACTTTTATCCTTCACTGCATATAAAACGGCTCCCTTGTATGTCAAGCGATTTCTTTTAGTATTAGCAAGTATTGGGAAATATGAATCCATTTAATTGCAGGTTAGTGTTGCTGTGGTGATAATGTTAATCTGCTTTGAACTGTATCGTAATTTTTCAATTCAATATTCTTGCCATGAAATCCCATTTACTTTCATTTCAATCTACTAAATCGAGGTGAATTTTCGCAGCATTCAAACATAATGTTTCGTACAGCTCAGATTTTTTTTCCTAAAAATAACTTTTTGTCGTACGATTCTGGAAGCAACAATACTTTAAAATGAACGTACATGAGCAGTTTCTTTACCCCAATGAATATATTCTCAAGGTCGGCCTGGCGTTCCTATATTATCATAATTAATTCATAGAACTTTACAATTGGTTTCAATTTTGTGGTAAGCTTACTTGCCCTGCTAAAAGTTTTTTCTATTATCAGGCTGAATATTTTGAAATCAGATGCATCTAGTATATATGTACATATTTCGGCACTTATAAAGTGTAGAATTACCTTAATATTTCTATGAGTAAACTCTGATATTGTTCGCGACACATGGCTAAGTTCACTTCAAGAACTTCAGTATTTTTGTTAAATTTCCACTGTTATGGCAATTTTTTCTACTTTATGTTGTAACCAGCTGGTCTAGGGGACAGCTGACCACATGGAAATAAGTTTTTTTTCTTCTTTTAAAATCTGCGCGAGAATGCAAACCCGCAATTTGTGATGTTGCGGGTTTGCATTCTCGCGCAGAAAAAAGTTGAAAAGTTCACAATATTTTATATATTCAATTTATTTTCGTGCAAAAAAAAACTTAGCCTACCTACTTATTAAACTCCTAGACCTGGGTCGTGTGAGTCCCGCGAAGTCTGCAGTCTTCCTCCGATCTACGTTTACTTCAATTTATTTTCTTCTCTTCCAGCTTCATTTCTTCAATCTTGGTTTTGACTTCTTCATTTACTTTACTTTGAATAACTTCTTTAATTTCTTTAATTTTTCTTTTGTTATACGTTTTAAATTATTTTTTAATTAGAACGACCGGCAAAAACTCAACTCCACGTTACTCCAACCAAACCAAAAACGGAAGAGACCCAACCAAAAAACATATTCTCCTTCTCCTCATCCGGCGGCCCTTCGAACCTTAACTTGATCGCTTATTTTGGCGGCAAGCTGCTTGACAGTTTATGACTCGACAAAATAGATGGCGGGAAGGGTGTTTTGTTGTGGATAATTTTAACGATTTTTTACTTAGTTTTACCTACAGCTATCTTATATAACAAGAAATATATGAAATATAGTATTACATAATTCATCCTATTTTTCTGATGTTTCTTTTTTTAATCTTAGCGAAACTTATCTAGTTGCAAATTGCTAAATTCGTTAATTAAACTGACCTGACCATTTGTTTATAGTTCATTTATATCTAATATTACTTGGAAAATGACAGTAGCAATTTGTATCTTTTGTTTATACCAACGTCACAATAATTTAATGGGAAAATAATCTAGTTATTTGCTGCAGATTTGCTTATATGTCGTCAATGAGAATCTATATTATTTATTAAAATGTATTTCACGATAATAATTATGTATAACCAACTTTAGTGGGAGGCGGGGATGAGTTGAATGTGCATTTGCGTTTGAAGTCAAACTCCTTTTCGTGTTCGGCCAAGGACTAATATCTATATCTTGTCTTCTTTTTGAGCTTGATCTGTGCATCAGTATTTTCACCATAAATCGTCATACTGCAAGGACTCTCATTACAATAGGCGCGTTCCTTTGGGATCGGGGTAACTACCCCGGTGCAGTTCGGGGCAGTTAATCAAAGGAACAGCTTTTCCGTATCGTGAAGTATTTACGCCGAACTTTCCCACCAGAGGCTCTATAGTCAAATTCTTGTTGTGTCACTTGTCAGACAGTTGTTTTGATCGTGCCTAAATTTAACTTGGAAATGGTAATTTAAAGTCTTTTTCGGCACTTAACTTTTAATTCCAAAGCAAGCAAGCGATGAAAATTAAGTAAACACATCAGAAACCTAACCTCACAATTGAAAATTTTAGTGTTATTGAGACATCTCTTGACCGGTGTCGCACTAAAATGCAACCTTAACGCACAAACCATCTGGCGTAAAAGCTTGGTGTAAGTGCTACTGAACTGCACAGCTCAAGAGAACCTGTGTACGAGCAAGAACACTTCGGAATAGTTCAGGGCACTTCGGTGTAGTTAGGGGCAGCTGCCCTGGTCCCAAAGGAACGCGCCTAATGTTACACTTACAACTAGTAAATATCGACGAGAAATAAAAAAATATATATATAGTGGACAGCAAAAGTATTCAAACAGCCAAAAATTTTGGGAATTCGAATTATTCATAATTAGTCACAAAAATAATTCATATGGAAAGAAACGCTTTGTAAAATTAATAATGTATGCAACGCAAAAGTATTCAAACAGCATTTAATTTTGAAGAAAAAGTGCCATTTGTATTGAAATGTACGGACATTTACAAGAATTCAGTTTGCATTTTACTTTGAGTGAAATGTTATTTATGAAAACCATTTCGAGTGTTAAATACTTTTTCTGTTGAGAGGTACTGAACAAACTCTTCAATTCCGTGAAATTGTAGTAAACCAATTTTGAAAAAAATCTCCAAGTGAAATTAGTGGAGTTGTACAAAGAAGTAGAAATACTGTAAATAGTTTAATTTAAAGATGTAAAGCTGAAGATCGCATAGAAAATAATACACATACGGACCGGCCAAAACAGCCGAGAGTTGGAAAGCATATTAGGTCTGTTTAATGAGGCTATAGGG
Organism: Dasypogon diadema; assembly: GCA_006980735.1. Classification (NCBI taxonomy): domain Eukaryota; kingdom Metazoa; phylum Arthropoda; class Insecta; order Diptera; family Asilidae; genus Dasypogon; species Dasypogon diadema. The sequence goes on from QYTT01084862.1 coordinate 26,318, forward strand.
ATTTTTCCTGACGACCTTGATCATCTTTCTGTGTTCAATGACGCCACGAAGTCGTCTGAAGTTTCACAGACATGTGTTCATTAATGGCAGACAGATTTAATCTCGGTTAGTCTCGTTCAACTTTTCTTGCCTAATCTCTAGACTTAAGGCGAACTCATGAGAAATGTCATTCCAAGTAACAGCGGACTGTTTACGTGTGAATTTGTTTATGTAATCTGTAATTTGGAAAAAAAGCTTAAGTGTACAGTTTTAATAAAGCTTATAAACGCGATTGCCGATTATTTTTCCCATATTTTTTAACCCTAAATTAAATTGACGGCTTCGTGAAATGTTAAACGTGACTTTTGTCAGGAAATAGCTGTTCAATGAGGAAATTGTCCGAAGTAGTATGGATAAATCCGAGCGCCTTTGACAGTTTTCATGAAGTTGTACAAAATTATCCAGATTAATCTGGGCAGCGGCTCATTAAACAGACCCATTGTACGTGAAGTACAAAATAACCCTGCTATGAGTGCACCTAAGGTTGCTGCCAGATCTCAATCAAAGTATCAGTTCCGGCACTCGAGAAGAACGCTCTACATTGGGCATATTATCGAGTTACAGTAGCAAGGCCAAACAAAACCTAAGTTAAACGACCTCAACGTAATGAAACGCCTCAAATTCGCCAAAAATTACGCCACCTCTGATCTTGGTTTCTGGAATTGCGTGATATTTTCGTATGAGAGTAAATTTAATTTGTTTGATTCCGATGGTCGCATGCTTGTGTGAAGAAAACCAAACACCAACTTGAACCCAAAAACTTGGAATAGGGCTGAATATCGGCACACGGGTCTGGAAATTTAGCGAATATTGATGGAATTATGGATTGAGCTGTATACTTGCGGATCTTAAAGGAGCAGCTCAAAACGCGTTCTTATGGATCATCTATAACTGTCCACATAAATGCAAAAGAAAACCCCACCAAATATTAACACTTATAAAGATGTAGTAATTTAATAATTTTGTTTTGTTACTATTTTTTAATTATCGTGTTGCCTTGAGATATGTACCGCCACCCACGCCGGTTACCGAGCGAGTACACGGTGATTTATCCGGGACCCGGGTACCAGTGGTTGAGACAATTCTACTGACAAGAATTGTACTTACTACACCACTGGGATTTGTTGCACAGCAATTATTTCGTGCCAAAAACTGCGGCTCACTTGAAACATTTGCCGTGTTAAAATTTCGCCTCTTTCCTAATTTCCTTCCGTTTTAGGTTTGCTCTTAGGCAATATCTTAAAAAACAATTATGAGATGAAATTATAGCCCTTTGAACTAATTTTATATAGCGTTGTGGGGTACCATTCCGATTAGGGGACACCCCCGATTTTGATAAAATTTTGGGCATATGTTGACCTTGGTGGAACATAAAAAAGCCTCCAGGGATTTTTGGCGCAAATGCCCCGTAACATTTGTATGTTTAAAGTATCAGCAGTTGAGGATAGATGTCTTGTGTCGTTTACCATAGATTCTCGTGTACGTGTAGTCATTGATTGTAAACATCTTACAGTAAACCATTCTGTAGAATTTGTTGATAGTGTGTTATCCGGGATGGTCAGATAATGGTTGAAACTTTAAACTGCCATAAAAAATTTACGGTGCATGCACCAAAAATGTCTTTGGGAATTTTCATCACTAATCGAGGTAAACACGTAAAAAAAGATTTGGTCCAAATCGGGGGTGTCTCCTAATTGGAACTTTATCCGTCGCCATTAAAAAGCCAGTTATTTAAAGCTTCAAGAAATATAAAATTCCGGTAACAAAAATAATTTTGTGGTTATTAACAAGATTATCTTGCAGTAATTAAAATTTATTTCCATAATGACGTCAGTTGAAAAAAAATAATCTGTAGCTAATCGTAATCAAGGGGTTTCATTGTAGTTAATCAATTCACGTCTAGTAAATTAACTGGATTCATATACTGATGGACTTCTGAAACTGCTAATTTTCATTTCAAATATAGAGAGGTGAATGGAGAAAAATAAATAAGTATAAGTTGGCTTCCTGTGTGCTGAAATTAGTCTGGAATAGGTGCTGATCAAAAAAAAATCACCAAGCGTATGCACATTATCTACGAGCGTCACTAGTGATAACGAAACTTTCTTGTTTTATTGAGTATTTTATTTTTGGCTAACCTTCAACTTGAACTCGATTTATGTAAGAAAAGCAAATGACGAATCATTGTTTTAAAGTCTCTAATTGAGTGTAATTATTCGGGGCAATTGTGTTATACCTATTCATTTTCCAGCCAGGTGAAGAAGCTTTTGTGCTAATTATGGCAAAGTATTAACCACTTGTTCAAAATAAAGAAGAATAAAGCTCTCGAGTGGAACATGAAATGTTCCATTTCTACCGTGGAATGAATTGATGGTCGACAATCACCATCCCATCAGCCATGTGATATTTTTCATTTTATCTTCTCAATTAAACCGAGATATGCTACACTAGTAGGATCGTAAGTGGTTGGTTATAAGTGATACCAATTGCCTTTTTTCTTGCTTTTCATTTCGTCTCTTAGAAGATAGTATGAGAAAATTTTAAAGTATTTGTGAGTAAATTGACTTAAATTACATCTTCGTCGCATTTCACAAAACATTGCTGGTGGCATTATTGCTTCGAGTACTGTGTACATCCACACAAGAAGACTATTTTTATCATTTTGTCGAACTTCAGTGTTATAAATTATTAGAATTTCCATAGTGGTGTTAAACTGCCTTTATGTACTCACAGTTATTGACAGTGTAATTTCTCATATAGACAACATATAGTAAGATAAAAATTTCGAAAATTAGAAAATTCGCATTTAGTCTGCTTTTTCATAACGCGTCCAGTAAACAAGTGCAGTATATGCTTTCCTGATTACTGAAGTGGGTCGAATCATTCTTAATCCTTTTCATTTCAAAGGCGAGTGTGAGTCACCATTATATTACAGCAACTTAGGCGTTAATTTTTAATTGGTATTCAATTAAATACTATAAGCTGATAGGTAACTAATTAGGTCAATGCTAGGTTGTGCTTTTTATTATAAAAAATTTTATTGGGTTGTCATTTCATAATAATAAATGTCCTTGATGTTATAAGGGATTAAAGATTTCTGAAATTGCATAGTTGCAGGTGCTGGAAAAGCTCGGAGTGGCTCTTCGCAAAAACAAATTTATTGATCTATAATAGGTCTATAATGAGAAATGCGCCTTCCAGCTTTCTTCTGTTCCCAACTAAATATTTTATTTTCAAAATAAACTAAATCTTAATTTGTTCAATGAAAAAGTAATGATCATTGGGAAAAAATAAAAGCTATAATCATTATTTCACATATTGTCCTTAGCTTTGTTCCAAAAGTTGCCTTCAGCGTACTTTCTATAATTTTGGTTTGGACAAACAATTGATGAATACTAAGTACTTTGAAAACTAGAAGAAATGTATTTATTTATACATTACTGTCTATTTTCTGATGAGAATTTGTTCATGCACTTCATTTTTAGGGTTCCGTACCCAAAGGGTCAAAAACGGGACCCTATTACTAAGGCTCCGCTGTCCGTACGTCCGTCCGTCCGTCTGTCACCAGGCTGTATCTCATGAACCGTAATAGTTAGACAGTTGAAATTTTCACAGATGATGTATTTCTGTTGCCGCTATAACAACAAATACTAAAAAATAGAATACAATAAATATTTAAGGGGGCTCCCATACAACAAACGTGACTTTTTTGCTCGATATTGATAACGGAAACAGGTAGACGCTTGAAATATTCACAGAATATTGAGTTATTTATTCACTTTAAAAATAAATAATTAAATTAAAATAAAACAAATATTTAAGGGGGGCTCCCATACAACAGACATGATTTTTTTGCCGTTTTAATAGATAATGGTACGGAACCCTTCGTGCGCGAATCCGACTCGCACTTGGCCGGTTTTTAGATTTGATTGTGACATTATTAGCTATCAAAAGTGACTTGCATATCTATTTTGTAGTTATAATTGTTTGTAAATAATAATCACTTGTTTTATCGACTGCAGTCACAGTTGAAAAACATGTCTATTTACTAACTAATGTTACAACTAGATCAACTTCTTATCATTGGATCACATTGGAGGGAGTACGAAAAACACCATATCAACATAAAGAAATGTATTGTTGCAAAATTTGGTGCATAGGTGCAGTAATGGTTGGATTATAGGTTTATTCGACGTAATGTGCCCTTAACCTCAGTGAGGACTTTAATTCGAAAACGCAAGTATTGACATGTCCGAATTATATTGTCTTTTTTGTAGGTGGACATTAACTTGGCTAATGGCGGTTTTTAGCTAAACAGTCATATTGTGAGAATGTTGACCTTTCCCCCCAAACAACGACGCACACATAATAGCTTGTGAGAATTTGGTGGCTACATGTTTGGTATGTGACAATCTGAACGTCTGCTAACTAGTCTTTATGCGAAGATGTAAAATCCTGGTGAAGCACGTATGGCTGCGCACGCTGTCTATCTAGGCCAGGGTTTATCAAGTGTTTCCAGCACCTCAATGCAGCTAGCAGCATGCATCCGGGCACCTCTGTGTAAAGAAGTCGAAATGCTTTTCATATTTGCTTGATGAATTGGGCAAATTTCACGCCATACTTTGCTTGACTTGCAACACTTACAGTGTGTCATTTTTATACCCTAGATTTAGGGTGTTATAAGCTTAAGGAAGCTTTTGTAACGTACAAACATATTCACGATACAAATAAATCAGCTATATAGTCATAAAGAAAATCTTGTGCTTATCAAAGAGTGCAACTGCTAAGTACTTACTAAAAGATCGGAAGAGCA
>QYTT01084864.1:10779-39613 GCA_006980735.1 Dasypogon diadema
GTTGGAAAATTGTAAAAAATTATTATTATTTATTATACATTTAAAGTCATTGTCCTCAAAAATATGAAATGTAGATCTTTGAGATATGATATTATTTATTTTATCTACACATGTTCCAATAGTTTGACCCTAACCAAAAGCACCTTTCATTGTAACTTTTTTGTTTCAACTAGTGACTGTGTGATTTTTAAGTACTGACTTTTTAGGAGACTTAAATCTGCTCCCGTCAATAAGAAAATATTATCGAGCGCTTCACCGCGGTGCCGACGGTGAACCGTTTATACTTTTCCGATTGAGACTAACAGCTTTGAACTGTTCTCAATTCCCAATTTTGACCTGAACGTTTGCACAATTCACATATTTTTCTTGTTTTTGTGTTATATATAATTAACCGCGAATTTAACACTATTTTTGCACGTTTGGTTGTTATGCACTGGTTACAAAAAGTAGTATTTTTACGAGTACGGCAGTCAACATATAACCCGCGCAGGTAATAGAGCGGGCTGAGGCGCACGTATACAGATTTTCTCCCCTGTTGGCGTGGGTTCGAATCCCGCACAGAAAACGGCGATTTATCTGTGTACCAGTGGTTGAGGCAATTCTACTCACAAGCATTGTACTTGGGAAGCCATTGGGATGTTGCAAAGTAATAATTTCATGCCAAAAATTGCAGCTCACTTGCAACATTTATCAGGTTAAAATTTCCCAATCTCCTTTTTCTAATTTCCTTCCGCATAAGCTGTGCTGTGTGCATCGTAGAATTGTCCCCTGAGCTTAGACAATAAACCCTTTTTTTCTGTATTGTAATTAGATAACACATTATTCTGGCGATTATGAATTTGAGGACTTCGATGAATTTCAGGAAAAATTAACAATTCCACGGTGACTTCATCTGCTTTTCAGTTTTGAGTGACTATTATTAAATGGGACTGAAATTTTAGAATTTATGTGTACCTAGTTTTATCAATTTTTCGCCCTTTGAACACTCCCATAACAGATAAAAGGTAAGTGTCCCTTATTTTTCAGAACCCTGTCAGTAAAGCGGAGATAGACACCATGAGACCTTTACTTGTGAGACTTTTACCAATTCCTCCCCCGGATTTTGGATGGTTAGTAAAGGACTTCATTTACAAAACCAATAAAATAAATAAATGCATAGATTATTCAACGTACTGTATTTTTCTGAATTCTGAATTATCACAGGAAACTTAATTTGATTCATAAAAATAATACCCGGCTACAGATGTGAGTTTTGTTTGCGTTTTCAGTACAACAGCCTCATATGGCCAGAGTTGAAAATTTTTCGTTGATGTTGTTTCTCTGTAACGAAATATGAAATAAATTTGTTATTTTTAGAAATTAATTAAATTCATAATTTTGAAAATACATCTCAGATTTGTAAATATGGAGAAGTCAACAAATTGTCAAGTCTATGTGCACTAGATACAAACTACTTTGTCCTTTCCGCGAAAAATTGACTCCTATGTATAATTATGTCTTACTTTTCTAGTTTTACAAAACCAATTATACCTACTACTTAAATGGATTAACAGTTCGCCCACCGATAACCTTATTCAAAAAGATAGAGCATAATTTCAAAGTGAAATATACAAAAGGTAACGTTAGAGACTTATATGCGCTTTCACGCACGGGCAAGACGAAGAATTTTTATTATCATCTCCTGATGAGCTTACATCAGCCACAATTTAAATTCTCCTAAAGAAAATTGAGTTTTTAGAACGTACATTCAAAAGCATATAGGTGCTGATCAGCTGTGATAAATTAGGTTGGTATATACGAAGATTGAAAATGTTTCCAGTAGGGAATCAATAGCAATTGATAAACACGGTAGTGAATAATTTCATTGAAGAATAATAGAAGTCGCTGGCATCAGCGACATAGTAATGCAAAGAGTAAGATAAGAGAGATTGTTAATAACAAGGTAATGCATAAGGTATTGTACTACAAAAATTTACACCTTGGGAAATATTATTATCAAATGTTCATTACAACATTCATGCATGAAATCATACTTGCATGCTCAAGCCCTTAGGCTGCAAATTTTGAATGTGGCTCAGAATTTGTACTCTCCCCAAGTGAACAATTAGGCATTTGAAATTAATACACTCTTTTGGTATCACATATAGAGCACTACCATCGGTATGTATCATGTTGATAATAACAACATGACAGGACCCTATGCCTAAAACAACTCTATATATTACCACGAGGTAATAATAGCTTAACTTTAGATCTGAATGCAATTCAATTTTAATTGTGTTGTGATAATCTTTAGATAAATAAATAGTAAGTAAATGAGAAACAAAGATCTCGTCATCAAACGTGTATATCTCTAATCAGTCTGGAAGCGTAGAAAAACTTCTGAGAACCAGGTTGGACATTAAACTGCTTCCTATGCAGCTATGGAGCAATTTTAAAGCTATTGGTGTTGGTAAAACTAGGGACACCGATTATGATCTTGACCCTAAAGTACAATTTTTATTATTACTTGTGGTTTTCCCCAAGGTTCTATACTGTCCCCAACTCTGTTTTCATTATTAATTAATGACCTTCCTAGGTACCTTAAATTCCCTAAGGTAATCTTTTAGCGGACGACATACAAATTTATATTGCTCGCCCTGTCATAGTCAACAGTTTGGTAAAAAATCTCCTTATTCCTGTAATTCTGTTTGGAACTGAGGCATACGGGGTGTGGATACCGTTTCTTTTTGAAATCTCAATGTGACCTTCAATTTGTTTATTTGATATATTTTCAATCTCATACGCTTTAACCATATCTGTTGTCTCTTACAATATCTGCGAGAAGCCTTTCTTTTCGCTAGGTCTACAATACTGCAGTCTAAAATGTCGTTTCTTGTTCATGATGTCCATCTGTAGAATTCCCTTCTTCTGTCTGTGAGACAAGCGGACATTCAAAAAGATTCTTAAGCTATATAACACACGAAGCCATTATTCAGAATAGAAAAGACTACGCTATCTATTGACATGATACAGACTTGGAGAAGAAACCCCTGGTACTAATAGAAATTGATTACAAAATCGGAAGTCTTAGGTATTTCTCGATGACTGAACAAATCCCTGTACCTTTCAGAAAAGTAACTTACGTAATCCACACAATTGTTTTATTCAAGATGGCAAAGTATGTCCAGTTTTTACTTACCCTATTCTATGAGTCGAATGATCGTTTACAATAACATATTCCATCACGTTTGGAAGATCAGCAAACACAGACAGGTCAACAGTCTCAATTTCTCCATTCAAATTGGCTACAGTCAGATAAGACGGTTCTCCCCGAAGTGATCTGCAGAATTAAATATTCTATTAATAGGAAATTATAGGTAAGAGTCGGTTAAAAAATACCTAAGAACTCCCAGCACATTATTTGAAAGTGCCTTTGCATTCACATCACCTCCCATTAATGTCTTTGTTCTTCTCAAAATTTGTAATCTTTTGTACGTATTCAAATGGCTCTTAGCAATACCCCTTTGCCGTTTAACATTAACTTCTTTATAGTTAGGTGCGACAGGTAACCATGTTTTGTCGGCTGTAGAAAATCCAGCATTCTTCTCATCGTTCCACTGGAATGGTGTTCGCTCCGGATCTCTAGTGAATTTTTCATAAATGTCTGGATTAGAGTTGCACGCAGGAGGGTCAACAGTGTCATTCCAAGAAATCCAGACGTCTGTCATTCCAATTTCTTCACCCTGAAATGTGTTAAGGGTTTTTTGTATTCCACTCATATGGTAAGACATATATGTATATGTTTACGTTGTAGGTAACACCAGCTCCTGGTAGAGTGTGAAGAATCATGTTCATCGTATCAATGCGATCTTTTCCAAAACGGGATCCTACCCGCGATTGGTCATGATTACCAATCTAAAGTGAAACTTACTTAAACAAAATTCGTAGGCGCTACGTGTTAATATCATACCACCCAGTTTGGTGTTCTACCCTTAGGCATTTTGTCCATCCAAGTATTGATTGTCTTCACAAAGTCATTTGCATTTGACTCCTTGTTAAGGTTAGTGATAAGAAGAAAATTAAAGGGAATTTGAGCACCTTCACGAGTTTTGTCACCATAGTATTTCATTGTGGTGTCAATGTCTGTATACGCCTCAGTCATCATAACTCTAAATTTGAATTTTTGGGAATGTGTTTGCTGGGAATAATCACAAAGGCCTCACCTCGCTTCTCCGTCTGTTTTGAATTCATCTAGAACTTCTCGCCAATCATATAGCAGCTCCAAGGTTTGAGGCTGATCTTTTGTACAATCATGTATTAAGTGTTCATAATCTTCGGTATCTTTCACAGCGGGATTTTCACGTTCATCCGGAAATGGATTGTTAGGCTTTTGGCATTCGAAAATATGTGGCACAGCGTCAATTCGAAATCCAGCGACACCTTTTTTCAGCCAAAATCGCAGCACTTTCTGTAAAGAATAAATAAAAGTGATTTATTGTAGAAGTTGTAAAATTTGAATATTTATTTGTTTTTGAATTCATCAAGTGTATTGCAAGATTTTAATATGAATTTCAAAATATAAATGTTTTATGATTTTATTTAAGATCACAAAATTATGTAGGTACCTATTATTCTAAATTACATACAAGGCAACAAATTTGTCAAGGAGAATCTATTTCCATCTCAAATCCAAAACTACTTCCTTACTCTTTTCTACTTTCCAAAATTAAAAAAATACGTTTTATAGAATGAACCAAAATAGATATCATTCTGCGTAGCCATCATCATCAATCCACATTTGGTCCTTCGAGCCGGATATTCATGTAACAGAACAACGGAAAAACGTATGTACCATAAACAAGTACTTAGTAGTTACATTATCTACGCGAAATATTGCAACGTAGACTACGTCATTATTTACGCGTCGACAATGGCGTTATTTACGTTGTGTAGACAATTTGCCCATCACTGATACCATTTCTATTAAGGACATTGGAAACTATCTGTGAATGAGATATTAGTCCCCTTGAGGCGATCAATTTTCGCATAATTCGTGAAAGTTAATAATATTCTTTCTAAAAAATAAATAGTGCTCAGAGACATGGGGTAATACCATCTATTAAAAAGGAATTTCACACATGAAGGAATTTCGCGCATACCGGCTCAGAGAGTAGAGTTCTCATTGGAGCTCCTCAAAGTGATATTTTATCACCACAGCTATAAATTTGCATGATAGGTAATATTTTGCGTTAGCTTACAGTAAATGACTATAAGATTGTCTGACATTGGGAACTCTTTAGAATAAAGTTATATAGTCTGACGCAAACCCCCGTGTAAATGGGAGCTGACTGAACGCGTAATGTCGGTCTAACAAATATAATTTGAAAAATGAAAATTTAACTCTACACTAGAAGAACAAAAATTTCTTCATGAAGCTAGAACTAGAAGAAAATGTCAAACAGCTTGAGATCATTTTGTATTTAAAAAAACCACATTTACAAGAAAAAAGAAAAAAATTTGCATGGTTTTACGGACCTACCAGAGATACATCGGTAGTGGCTAATGACACAAACTGCGGGTGATAACTGGCCTGTGATGATGAGTTAGAGAAAGCAAATCAATAATGAAGAGCAAAAAGAGAGTGGATAAAGAACGGGGCCTTGAGGCACTCCAAGTTCCAGAATATTAGCCTAAAATGTATACATTACATCTTAAGTAGAGAGGTAGGGGATGGTGGGAATTACCTCTATCTTAATAAATGTGAGAGAGCTACGAGTTAAAATGCCTTTGTCCAGAGAAAGTTCCAAATGGGGGTAATCGGTGACCCCAACGGCACTCAACGAGATAATTACCGGGAGTTAAAAAAATCCTTCAGTTTCCTCTCTCTGTACTTTCACGTTATTGTTATGATTTTACTTTTTTCTGATTTATTTTCCCTGTTTTTTTTCTTGCGAAACTGTTGAAAAAATTACTGACATACTTTTGAAAACACATTCACCTTACCTTCATTTCATTTTTGACTTTTGGTTCACGGTAATTCAAATCAGGTTGCTGCTTGGCAAATTGATGAAGATAAAATTCCTTCCTTTTGTCACTCCATTGCCATGCACTCTTTCTAAAAACACTAATCTAAACAGATAGAAGAGACATTACTATTTTTCTATTCTGCTTAAGCTATACCACAATTATTTACCCAGTTACTTGGAGGTAGAGGCTTTTCTGGATTTTTAGGATTCCGTCGTCCAGGGTGCCATACATAAAAGTTCTCATACTCCTTGTCTCTAGCTTCTGACAATTTAAACCATTTATGTTGATCGCTGGAATGATTTGGAACAAAATCCAGAATTATTTTGATTCCCAACTCTTTAGCTCTTTTTATCATATTTTCAAAGTCCTTCATTGTTCCATAATCAGGATTAATAGCATAAAAATCAGAGATGTCATAGCCAAAATCCTTCATAGGTGATGCAAAAATAGGAGACAGCCATGTAGCAGTGATACCGATTTCTTTCAGGTAAGAAAGGCTTTCAGTTATTCCTAAAAAAAGATTTAAAATTAGCTCAATAATGTCATCAATATTAAGATTTATTCAAATTTGTTGAAGCGAGCTCATAATCCAAGGCACTTAGCTGTAGCTAGCTGTAGCGGTATTCAAATCGATGGCAAAATCCATTGAAAATCTTCGCGAGCTAAACTTGTATCGTACCGCTATTTAGCAACTCCAAAATGATATCAATGTCATTAATGCTGTTTCTAGAGGTAATTCCATGCTTGGCTTCATTAAGCCTTGGTCCAGGGAGTTCCCTGATCTACAAGTTTCCTTAACACTATGTAGTACGTTCGTCAAACCACTACTTGAACATGCGTCCCATCTCTGGAATCCTTTCTATCCTGTGCATATTGGCCGCATTAAGTCTGTTCAACGTAAATTCGTCAGATTTGCGCTTAAAGATCTCCCTTGGAATGACCCTATGATTCTTTCACCATATCCCGGGCGGCTTAATCTTATCGGCCTGACTTCTTTGGAAAAGCGACGGAAAGTTGCCAATACAGTTTTTATCCATCAGCTCTTGAATGCTAACATTAATTCTTCGGAGCTCCCTGATAGGATCTAATAGGGTTAACAGTCGCAACTTTAGGAGCTCTCCCATTCTGTAAATTAATCATTCTAGAACTAACTACGGTAAGCATGAGCCTATTAATCGTATGTGTTTGGAAGGTTAATCGGATTGTGGAGTATTTTGACTTGTATGTGTCCAAGAGGGTACTAAAAGATCATCTTCACCAGGTCTTGTAGTTGTAGAAATGTGTGAACGCTTATACGGACATAGGTAACTTTTTCTCAACTTCCCGCTGAGAAGTGCGTCTTCTGGGATAGAAGGGAAACTCTATAAATAATCTTTTCTTGTAACCGGTATTCGAGACGCTAGCACATCTGCAATCTAGCAAGAAAGGCTTAAGGTACCCTGTGTATTCATTTATTGTGCCAGGTGAATCGTGTATTTAGCCAGCATCAACACGAAACTGGTCGAGCAGTTTACCCTATTGCAGGATCTTGGTACCAACAGAAGCGATAATTTGGTGATACCGAATGAAGGGTGGACGTGTGGGCCCATTAGGTCACCTACCACTGCCCTGGGAGGAAAAGTACTTCTGGAACAGAGGCACAGATGACATTCCCGTGGAGTACGATCCGGTGTAATGGTACCCTTATACTTCGAGGACACCGAGGCCATCAGTCCCGGATTTCGGCTGATGAGAACCTCCGCAAACTTTTCGTACCGTAATTCATCACATTTGAGGTGGAATGCTAGCTTGAATCTGCTTCAGCTCTAAATCGTACAAATCAGATCCTGAGACCATGAGGAAAGGACTACCGTGCGCCACGACACCCCAATGTATCCACGTATAGTCGAGATATCACAGCGTCCCTCTGTAAGAACACTCGAACGACCCAGTCGAAGAGATCCAAATGATTCATCCTGACTGATATGAAAAGCGTGCAATTAAAGAGATGACCTTGGAGATTTTCTCCAAAGCCACTTGGCGATTATGTGGTTTGGCTTCGCGGCCGGTATACAACCCAAACACTTCAGTCTACTCTATTTGGGGTATTTGTACGACCCAACCGCCCATCATACCACAGGTCTTCAGTCTTATTTGGAATGACCTTTGCCCCCAGATTGCTAAAGAACAGCACGAACTGGCGGAAAAGCCCGGGCGCTACAAAAATAGCCATGTCGTCCACACTGGCAGCTGAAATAAATATTCCCATAGTGACCGAAAGGTCATACAGGCAGCCTTGTACGGGTTCCTACCTATACGCGTCTTGACAAAGGCACGAATTTGTAGGTTGGCAACATCCCACTACTGGCTGAGATCCGGGAAAGCTTCCTTCATCCCGTGCTACAACTCGATAAAAGGATAAAAGGAACTGTTCTGAATTCAAGAAATTATTGTTTAAGCTCCAGTATACATAGCGCCTTTAATAATCACACTAACGAAGGTGCCCAGAATACCCGACGAAATGTAAAGTAAACTTTAAAAATGTAAACGATTTGAAATCATATTTTACACCCCTTTAATCAAGCACATTCGTACCACATCTAGAATTCTAAGGCCACAAAATACAAGATACAGATACCGTTGCTGCAAAGTGTCTTTATATTGATATATAAATCCAAACATCCTCTCTCTACATGTGACGTGTTAGTGAAGTTGCCTAGTGAATTCTTGAGATCCTGCGATTAAACCTGAAGCTTTCAGAGTTTACGAAGTGTTCATAAGAGCTCTTCAATTGCGATAGTACTTCCTATAACAGAGACTTTAGATCCTTTTAATGCAATTTAATCCCTAACTTCTTACCTTGGTACAGAAAATTGAATTGAATTGAAAAACTTGTAAATTCCAAGTAGCGTAGTAGTAGATATTATCGAAATTGCTGATATCAATCTCTTTGGGTATGCAAAGTTTTCAGGAAGTTGCCAGCGCAAAGAAGTAGAACAAATGACAGAAAATACCATCCAAGAAGTTTTTTTTTTATAATACGAACGGTTGCAATTTTCTTATTAAAGCATTCAGACGAACATTCATGGGCATTTATTGATGTAAATTGAAACCAGCCAGAAGCACTTGTGTAAACACATTTATCAGCATTTAATAGGATATTTTAGTTGTGTTCAGAGCATCGCGCAAACACAAATAGAAAATGAAAACAAATTAGTCATCGTTGGCGCAACTGGAAGCCTCTTTGTTCTGAACAATGTGCATCCCCATTATATAACTACTGACAGTGGACTCACCTTTAAGATCACCAATTCCATCACCATCAGAATCCTTAAACGAACGTGGATATATCTGGTAGAATGACGCTGTCTGCCACCATTCCTTATTGTCACTTAATGAAATAAAATCAAACTCGGAGCGGAAATTAGGTTGCGGACCCGCAATTACCATCGGCAGCACCACCAGGAATAAACACAACTTTCTGGGAATCATATTGAATCAAACACAACAATAATTCATTGAGAATTGCACAAATTGATCACAAAACCTGAATTTATATTAACTAGATCACAATCACAACTTAAAAATTATCTCAAGTACAACATCGGTCCGCAATTGGGGTGTGTATCTTTTGTGATAAGGAAAAAATATCAAAAATTATCTGACAATCTTGAAAGCCTTCTATACGATTCCTTATATCACTGTAAATTTTTAAGTGCGGAAAACAGCTATTGAATTCTTGGGCACTTTATTGTCCATTAGTCAAAAGTAATCAGTCACTCAAGTGCGTCGATTAATGATCAAAGTAAAACTACAACTGGCTTTCGGTGAGCATTGGGAAGCTTGAATAAAATAAATTCTATAATTAATAAAAGCTGTTTTCTTAACGTCCCACTACTTGAGAGTTATTTACCCATATGCTGGCGGTGCGCTCAAGTCCCAGCTTTCCTAAGACTGAAGCTGTGTCAGCTATTTTTGCCGGAAAGAAAAGCCGCATCAGCTGTTCAATGTAGAAGCTCTAAAGAGATAAAATCGTGGAGAATTGCACTCAAGGAAATTATCTTAAAATAACGTACTTGTCGTATACAAACAAAAATAGAAGAATCCAAGATTATCTGCTGTTTTTATTTAAAAAGGAAAAAAAAGATTGTGGGAAAGTAAGAATCATTTTGCTTATCGATTTGTTAGCTGTCTTTTATTTAGTATCAAAGTATCTGAGTTTTAACTAGTTCTTGTCAAAATATCTAAATGTTGTTGCTACTTTCCGGTAGGCACATACAAACTCTTAACTACATTTCTATTCAATTTTAATTAAGATAATATTCTTAATAACCACTTTGCCGGCAATAGCACTACTGCTATTGCAGCTGATGATGACTGCAGCAGCTATCAAGAATCTCCGAACGGATTTCTGGCCGATGTGTACACAGGGTGAACTCCGAATATGTGGCAACCTATCGGCTACGAATAGGTCTGATTGAGACGAATACAAAATTGTATGGAGAGGGGGGCGGAAGTAAATCCCAAGGGGTAAGGAGTTACGGTCATTTTAAATTTTCTGGCCCGAATGTTACTTAATATCCTGTAATTTCTAAACGAGGCACCCTGTGATTACGGGTTAAGTAACTAATCCTATAGACCATAGGAGCCATATGCGCCATTTTTATATTTTACTTTTATTTTCACTGCAAATTAATACACTGAGACCTCAATTCTAACTAACTGAAATTTTCAGTACGCATCTTCTTACATCTTATCTCACCAGATACTGGAATTCGCCAGTTAATGGGCATAACATCTCATTATTTTCCGTTTCAATGGGAAGCGAAAAAGTGGGATGAAGTGTACTTCCGCCAATGAGCCTGAGTGAATGCTTTTGCTTTACTTTTGCCTATTTCCGGAGAACTCGGCCTTTTTATTTGTTCGAATAGTATTCTTAAAGTAAATGTTTTCTATTTCCCAGCGCCATCACACAAAGGTTAGCAAAGGAACAGGATTTGATGCTCCATTTTATAATTTATTTGATTTTTTTTTAAACAACTCTCTCTGCCTCATATGTCATGAAGCCACAGGTATATCAAACTGGTTGTCCGGCATACCTATTACAATCGGCTCATCTTCGACATCCACAGTGATTTGATAGTTATCCTCAAAAACAGATGGAGAACATGATTGTCCACCCCATTTGTGACATTGCTTGCTACCAAATTTTTGACCACAATGTAACTAATTGCTTCCTGAATATCTCAAGATGAGTCACGTTTTGCGCATTAGAACCATCTTGCGTAGTCCTTTTTAGCCCAAAAAACTTCTTCCGTTGAATTAAATCCTTCCGACAACTTTTCTTCCGCCCATAATGGAACATAGGCTACAGCAAGGAGTAGTAATATATCTCTGCATCTGAAGGTAATATTTCTGAATTAGTCTTTTAAGGACCTTTAATTTGATAATCCACTCGATTGGATTAAATGTTTAATTTTTTTAGCAATATGATATTTTTGTTCTTAATTTAGATTAAATAATAAAATTATTTAATATGGCCATTGTTACTCTTGGCATTAAAACGAATCTAACGATACCTCGTTTGTCAAAATCTATAAAGCTGCTAAGGTTGCAGAAGGAAACAAAAATCAGACAGACATACAAACATCCTAAAAATATTAACTCTCCATTGCTTGCACAATCGGGTAAAAAGAGGAACTTGTACGATTTCTGGATAACGTAACCATGCGTATTTCCTTGTTTCAGTCGAGAGTTTTTTGTCCTTGAGGATTACCATTCTTAGTCCAAGTTCTCACTCGAAAAGACCTACCCGGGGTTGTTTAATAATGAGTTTCCCTTCTAGCCCAGAAGGCGCACTTCTCAACAAGGTGCCAAGAAACGTTTACCCACAGCAGTTCGTGGGGGCGATCAAGCAACATTTTGCTTTACAGTTAAGCCCATCCATGCTGTTAAGAAGTGCGTCCATCTTACGGCCAAGACCAGACACGTCATCAGCAACGACCAGAAGTCCACCAAGATTCGATAAGACAGCGTCCATCCTGTCGGCAATCAGGGATTGGTCGCCCGTAAGAGAGATAATCAAGCCTCTCATCAGCCGTAATACATGGCATGGCCTTATGCTAGCGGATTCCGTGCAGGTCGTGCGACCCCACCCCAAGCACCTCGCATGAAATGAGTCGCCGCACACGCCATCGCAATTAATTGGGACATCCGTGACAGCAGCAGAACACACCTTACAGACCGCCATCACAGCGCAGGATCCAAAATCTTAAACCTGCGAAGAAATCAAAAAAAAAACAGAGACCCGCGGAAAAGCCTAAATAAAACCCATGAACAAAAGTGGGTAAAAAATATCGGTCGGCACTGTAAAAGTACAAGGCACGACAGATTGCATAAACCCAGGCGACTATACATATTAATGAAATTAAACACTCATGCACAAACGAACAGCTGTGCACAGCCTTGATTGGTTGGAAAATGGGGTTGGGGGGATAAGAGATTAGGAGGTCAAGCGAAAGTGTCGGTGCATATTCTGCTCAAGCAAGCAGCTAGCAGCGGGGAAAACAGAAGTTGACAATTTGTTCCACATCCGTATAGTTCTGTTGAAGAAGGAATCTCGAAACTTCGCCTTCGCCGTTCTGCTAGGTTTTGTCTTGAGGAGGAAGAATTGAAGACGGCTTGACGCGCGTATGTCACACATAGGGATTGATCTAGAAGGAATCAGACCGGATATTTCGTTGGAACAATGTCTATTAAAATAGCGATAAAATAGCGCAAGACAAGCGAATTTGCACCGACGCTCCAGAGAATCAATTTTAGAAGCAATCGTCTCGTCGCCAATGAGCTTAAATGCTTTCTTTTTGAATTTGTCCAACGCGCGCAACGCAGTACGTCCTGCACGCACAAGATAAAGATTCTAACCAGGTGGAAAATTTCTTATAATATTAAGTTATAGTTTCACTTAGGAGAGCTTCTTTTTTTGTATCACTTCATATTCGTACTTTTGAATCATTGCAAATATGAATCAAGTCATTGATGCTAAAATTTTACAGAATCCAAATATGAACCCGTATATTTGTAAACAAAACAAAATATGTTAATGTTATTACAAGCAAGGGGTGCCTGCCTAAGCCCAAAACGCGCTCAACACCACTCTCACATTATGCCTATAACAATTCATTCTCTATTATTTTGTACAGTATTCTCATCTAGGAAAGAAGAAGGTTAGGACACTACAAGGATCCTGAAACAGCCTCTGGTGTAGCACAAATCTCTATAAATCCTACCCTAAATTTGGTCTTGTTACTCCAATCGGAACAATCCTTTTAATCCTTTTCCTATTATTCTCCCTTCCCGTAGGGCATTTCATTAAACTATATAGCGCATAAGTAGGTCCACTCAGTCCTATTAGTCACCTTTTACAACAAATAGTGCCCACTGTATCCCACAATGCAAGAATAATTTATGTAGTCCACTCATAAAAGCCACTTATCGTCATTAGATGTGGCCCATCGCATCGGACTACTCGTATTAGTGCCATTTACCAATTATTGTAAAGTCGTAAAATAATTTTTCTATGCTATGAATTGTTGGTGCATTAGGATCACCCAATCCAGTGATAGCTAATAAAATGTTTTACCAAATCGACTTTACAACATTCTGGGTTGTTCGCACTAAAGGCTTAACGTAAATGGCCAATAAAACTCACTCCAAGATGGGTCTTAGGTGTCATAAAATAAACGCTTCTCCCTGGGCTATTCAAATGGGCAGAACTAAGGGAGAGGCTAATAAAATCGTCACAAAACTGCTTTAGTAGGAAAATTGATTCATATTCCCACCTATTCCTTTCATACGGCTGCAATTTATAGCAGATACGCTCTCTGACTTTATTATATTATTTATGAAGGCAAATTCAGATGCAGAGTATTTCCATTAAAAAATATTACAGGGATCCCATTGAAGTGGAATACTTACTCATTTCTTTCCAAACGTCTGTTTGTTTCCAGGGTAATTTACTACAATAGCGCACACCGGGTAGCATTCAGGAGGATTACGGGAACGAATGTGTCTCCCCGGTATTTAGGGTTCATTTCCTTGAAATATTCAGTGACATGAAAGCAATGAACAGATCTCACGGGTGGTTGCACTTTACTCATGTGCATATTCTGCACAACCTTGTTCCTCTTATAGTGGTGTCCCGTTTGACTTTTTAGGGAGGAAGAGAATATCTGCACTAAAAGGTAACGCAATTCCAGTGGTTGTTTTGCGTATACCACAGCAGTTTTATTTTCGAAATTAATGGATACGTGAAATTTCTGATGTAACCAGACAAGTAAAAACTACCTAATGAATGTGGCGAATGGTTAAAAGGAAACGATTTAGGAATATGTAATTCAATCTTTTTTTCTTTTTTTAGGCTATTTTTTCGTATAAGATATGAAGCTATTTATGTTCATAATTACAAACTACTTTCAGTAGTAGTTGACAATTCAAGTAAACAAGGACATGGTCGGACAGAAAGGTCGACCCAAGATCTACGGAGGCCAACCCTATGAATTTTGGGTGGCTATTTATTGTCAATACGCGACGGCAATAAGATGGATAAAAACAGAACAGTCGGTGGTATCGAAGAAGTCGAAGAGATACAACTAACCATCACAATGAGATGAAAATATTTCACTCAGACGATGCCAAAAAGTGACAGGATGTCAAAGGAATCCATATATGAAGGACATGTAGAAATAGGACAGACTGAACCAGACTGGACTGAGGCGGAAAGAACAGTGGAAGCTGGTTAGGTGGCTGAGCACAAAACGAAAAAGGAAGTGACGCAAACAAAAATTGAAACCTGCGGAGACGGTCGAAGATACTGGCGAGTACCAAGAGGCTAAGCCTAGGGTAGGACAACTTCCCTATGCTGGTATGGCTGGTTGTGATCTCGTCATGTGTATCGCTTGCGTCAGGTACCCCGGATGCTCTTCTGAATGATATTGATGCTGATATTGAACGGACCTGAAGGTGAATCGGGAAAAGCAAGTGTGTTTCGATCAGCGATCCATACGATCTCATCAGCACGGCATGAGTGTTGGCCTCGCCTGCTGTGGACACATGACCCGCTGATCGAATGGAATACCTGTCCTGCCAGTGAACAATGGCGAAATCTTGAACAGGATCTGCAGATAGAATTCCTTTGTGAAAGTCATCTCCAGCTGGAAAATTATTCGCGTGGACAGGTATGAGAGCAGGTAGAAGATAGAATGATACTTACGATGTGGCGCCCAAGGGGGGAGGCGGGGTGGTCAGACTAAAGCAAGACAAACTCAACTGTTGGTCGGACATTGCGTATGTTAGCTTTCCGAGAGAACAAGTAGGTGACGGGAATTAATCTGCTGACAAGGCAGCTGAGTGGCGAACATCAGTAATAGTGTTGGCGTCGGTTGAGGGAAGATGACCCGTATCAGAGACTAAAAATTTGTCAACTCAATATCCATCATTATAGGGAGCCATCGGCTGTCATACTTCCCTGCTTTGTGGATGAAAAGTTGGGTGTATCCCCGCTGCGGGAATCCTGGCTCCATAAAAATGTAATCAGGGGATTATCGGAAAACGTGGGGATGTTTCCTTACCTAAAAGCAGGGAAGGGTACCAGGATCAGAACGGGTGCTACGGTATAATTCGCAGGGGTATGAGGACTATAAGTCGAAAAAAAAAGCTGAAAAGAACTCTTCGACGAAAAACCAGTTAAGAAGGGATTTTTGCGCGAACTTGAAGACTATCTCAGACTACATCAGAAGAAGTAGACTACAGAAGACAATCATCAAAGACGTGGTCTCCAAAGCTTCACCTATTCGCCATAGAATGGGAAAACTACTAGCGGCATTGGAGAAGACGAACAAGATTCTGATGGAATGCTCTCCGAGTGATGGAAGGCTTATGTGAGGAACAGGGTCTCACTAGCTAGTAGCAGCACGAGCCGGACAGAAATAATAGTTTTCGGCTTAGAGCCTTACGAAAGGCTGTTATGTTTCACCGATATGGAAAGCGAGACTACGATTCCTTCAATCCTTTTTCTAAGGGGCGTCCATAGAGATAGATTTTGGTCTTTTATGAGAAGAGAGAACCATGCGCTAGGAAGGAAGTGGCTGGTGTCTGCACTCTGCACTTTGAGTTCCATTCTTGGTGAAGACTGCAGGCATTATTTGGATAATCTTACAAATCGCCTTCAACTACATTGTAATGACGAATTCGTTGAAGTAATCAGTATACTTACGCATCTACCTTAGTAAGTCTTAGTCCAGAGTCACTTATTGACACTATTACTTGCTTATAACTTGCTGAACATGGATATGCTCCTTCCAGATCTATCGAAGAGTGTCTTCTTCTTATGGAATGTTTTGCTGCACCTTTATTACAACTTCCTCTTTTTGGATCAATTTCAAATATCATAAGCTTGATATCATTTAATAATATGAAATGTTTTCAAATTTTTCAATTTTCAAAATTTGTTATAACATGTAATAGTATGTGTACACTTAATCACTTGGTATCACTACCAATTTTTATCTAACATATTAAATTTTATTATTATTTTACACAAAAAATAAACTGTGTATAATAATATTGAAAAGAGAAATAAAGTAGATTTTCACAATTATAAAGTAAACTATAGTATCTATGTTAATGGTATTTCAGGAAAAAATCTATGGTAATTTATTTACCATTTCTGATTACAATCACTTCGTCGAACAGAAAGATTTATTAATACTGCAACAACGCCTACTGGTGTCAGAGATTTATACTAAAATAAGTGAATCGCATCCATCTTTCGGCTCAATAACTCTGAAAATTGAAATCTGTTGTGTATTACATCATTCAGTTTTGCATATCTCGTTAAGCCAAGTGAATTAGAAAATAGAGTGGCGAATCCTTTTTCCTCTACTAATTGAATTCCCTTTTAATTTGGGATTTCTCTTTAGCTGGGATAATCCGGTCACGACGAAACATCTCATTTGGAAGTACAGAAGATTGACCACTAATATGATTAATGATTGCTGTCTTGATACCTATTAAGATTGAATAGCTCTTTAGAAGGTATGGATGTGATATATAATGGCTACTCATTTCCCATTGACTGATAATTTCCTTCTGCTAGAAAATATTATATGGAGACTCCAAATGGATTTTTATTTTCTATACATGTAGGTCAAAGAGAAGGTTTTTAGGTATTTGCAGCGTGAAATAAATGAAAGCCCATAAATTTATTCTTCCTTTTTTTCGCTTTTGGGAATTTTACAAAAAGTTATAACTCCAAAAATAATTGGCCGAAAATAAGAATGTTTCACATAATTTGTTCAATGCTTTACCCGAACAATTTTGCAAAATTTCATTAAAATCTGTCTTGGTTGACTCAGAAAAGTCCCCGAAATCGGTCGGTTACAGCACATTTTTTCGGGCTGAAATCAAAATCTAGAGGAGGGCAAATTTTTTCGAAGCATGCATCCCCAGGTGTTGAAATTTGCAATCTATAAGAATGCCAGGCAACTATTAAAGCTCTTATAAACCCACTCATTATCTCGAGATCATAGTGCCTTCAGCAGTAATGAAACGGCGGACGAATTGGCACGAGAAGACCAACCTATGGTTTCTTGTATCACCTCAAGGGAATGATCTCAAAGTATTCTATTTAGGTCTATCACGCGAAGAACTGTCTCGGTTTTGTTCTGCTAAGATAAAAAATTCCTATTTACAATTTTAATCCACACCGTCTTATTTGAATGTGGGTGGTTTTTCGTTCCAATAATTGGCTTCAATTTTAGGAGCAATATGCCGTTTCCATAGGCATTTCTCTCGAAAAATATTTGCAATATTTCGACTATAATTTTTACAAGAATAATCGATTACATCATCAAAGTTTCGGTGTAACTGCAAATCCTACAAAAACCTAAGTTCCGAGCTTATTTTTTGCTGTAAATCACGTTTTCATCAGATTTATTTCTATAGAGTTAAGATTGTATATCTATTGATCCCATTCCCGGATATTGTGTTCTCCTCTATGGGAAAGTTATTAGTTCATCATACTTTGAAACAGGGCACAAAATTGAATTCCGGTTACGTGTGTAAAGCCAACACATCAATGGAAATCCTCCGAATAAAGATACATTAAGCGGTCTGTAAACTTACCGTCATAAATCTAGGGTTTCTCTCCAATAGAGACGTGAGTTCCGTACTCATAGCTTAATCTGGACACGTTTCGTTCTCGGTATTTGTCATATGGGAAAATCCTTGAAGAAATATTCAAACCGTGTTCCCATTTGATCTCATTTCACGCACGCCTGGGGCGCAATCAATGAAATTTTGCTTATTTAACCAATTTACAGCTGGCCCAAATCAATTGTCTTTCGCTACCCCACTGGTAAGCCCTACAGTGCGTGACAATATCCTCACCCCCAGTCAACCGCAAAATCATCAACTAAATCCCACCTGCTTATTGCGCGCAGATTTAATATCATCCTCAGTCTACCTCAGATTTCAGTTCATTAAATTATCGCTGTGAACTTGGTAACTGCTAATTGAATTGCTGCAAGTGTAGCTTTTTCGGATTAGCACGAATGGTAAATCAGCGGGGGTGCGATAGACCTGCTGCTGGAAAATGTAGGCCCTCCGTGGTGGCGGCACCCTCTGGATTGATTTGTTTGCACTACTCACGTAGGCTTGAAATGCACGCTCATCTGCACACAAATTTTTATCACGTATGTGACTGACCATGGCCCGTGCGGAAGGCAGCAGTCCTTCCATCTATTCGTGCATAATTTATCGATAATCATCCTCCAAACTACACAATTTAATTTCGAAAATAAACCTGAAATTGTTAGGCTCACCGCAATCAACAGATTTTGGGCTGGGAATTCCCAGCCCACCCTGTACACCCGTCGCTTTACTGGTTAAGGGCATCGACGAAAACGTGTATCGGCTCCCCGAATTAAATATTTGAATTACGCGAATATTGCTGTAGAGGGAAATCACTGCAATTGTTTTCTCGTGTTGGCGAAATGGATTTCCAGGAATAATTAAAATTGTGGACGCATTTACTCTAGATTTAATTACAGTTGCCAACATCCCTGAGTGTTCATATGGACTGCGTGCGCGTTCCACCCTTTAACGCCGCTTTCGGAAAAGTGTGACATTTTTAATTTAAATTCGAGTTGACCACTGACCCTTTTCATCATCGCGATGACATTTGCTGTTATTAGTTCGGTAGGCTACTAAATTTGGTGGATTTAAATGCCGCTGTATATATACAATAAATGCAATATTTTTATACCCTATGTATGTGATAGATAGGGTATGTTAGTTTTGATCTAGAGCAGAATGAATTGTATACATATGCTCAGAATGTGAAAGCAAATCGAAATTTTGTTTATATTATTTTCGGAAAATTTGTAGATCTAAGTTCGAAAATGGGCCAAATTCCACCACTCCTTCAATAGACCGCCATATTGAGTTTTTGGATTATTAGTTATAATTCAAATAGGGAACAACGTATAGCTCTCAAATTTTATAAAACACTTGACTACTAAAATGAAAATAGCTCATATTCCCCCACTCCTTAGTCGAACCGCCATATTGGATTTTTGTATTATTGGACATAATTCGAAGGGGAAGCAACCCATTACTTTGAAATTTTGTATAGATGTTTTTTATGAGACTCTAAGTCGGGAAAATGAAAATAGCCTACGTCCCTCCACTCCTTAATTCAAAAGGGAAGCAACCTATCACTTTAAAAGCTTGTACAGATGAGTTTTATGGGATTCACAGTCGGAAAAAATAAATAAGCCATGTCCCCCACTCCTTAGTCGGGCCGCCATATTAAATTTCCAGATTATTGGATATAATTCGAAAAGGAAGCAACTTATCACTCTAAAATTGTGTTAGTATTTCTCAACTCCCACGCCGGTGGCCGAGCGGGCTGAGTCGTAAGTCTGCAGATTTTCTCCTCTGTTGGTGTGGGTTCAAATCCTGTACAGGGCGCGACGATATATGTAGGTACTGACGAGAATTGTACTTGCAACATTTGTCAGATTAATTTCCCAATTTCCCCTTCCCTAATTTCCCTCCGCCTAAGCTGCGCTGTGTACATCATATGTTTGTCCCCTGAGCTTAGGCAGTACCTTAAAAAACACAAAAAAAACTCTCTTCTTCTATATGAGTTTACGGCAATTTAAATTGTTGCGGTACAACAGGTTAAGCCCATGTTTTCATGTTGAGCAAAATCACAAAATTAAATATAATAATTTACCAACAAGACAACACATAAAAAATACAGGATCAATTCTTCTATAGATAATTAGTTATGAATTGTTATTTAAAGTAATAAAATTTAGTATCTAAGTATTAACAAAAAAAATTGTACGCTAGATGCTGCTTTGTTACTCAGATCAATAAACAATAAAAAAAACTTCCAAAATGGGGAAACTATAAAAGCCTGACCATTTTTGTAACTTCCTCTTAGATACCAATCGTATGTTAGAAGAAGTGCCGAAAGTCAATAAACGTGAATTAAAGAGAAAGTTGGTTTTACTCTGTTTTTTCCGAATCCCCCAAATTAATGTAAATTCTCAGTATCGGATTTCGCACAGAACCCATGAGGAAGTCCTCTCCAGAAAGCTCATAGGGAAGAGGAAAGAGGACTGACACATCACCAACCTTAGCAAAATATAAAACACAGTACATCACCAATGTGAACATCGACCATTAGCACAACACAAAGCACAAGATAAATAACACCTATAAAACACAACAAGAAGCCGGACGACATAACCTTACCATTCACCTCACTTCAACATTTCACCAGTCCTCTCGCTATGTATGTAAGATAAAGTACACCAACATCGGTATTACCGTGTATTTAGTTACACTCACTAACAACTTTTCTGCAAGCTCATGTGGAACCTAGCTGTCCCTAAAATACAAATTTGGTAGGAGTACCAGTGCTTGAGGCAATTCTACTGACGAGAGTTGGAATTGTGAAGCCATTTGGATGTTATACAATAAAAAAACGAAAAAATACGTACCAAAAATTGTGGCTCACTTGCAACATTTGTCAGCTGCAAATTTCCCAATTTCCACTTCCCTTAAAAAAATCTAATTGGCGACTTTTGGAGGCTTAAGACATCTACCGCAACACCGTTGTAATTAAAAACAGGCTTTGATATTTCTCTAGGTTCACTCTTAGGAAAAAATCTCTTTCTTCCAATCTTCTAAACCAAATTATGCTTCATTACATCTTTCCAAACCACATGTGAATTGCTTTCGTATTGAACCTCTACCGCAATACTCTACACTCCTAAAGAAAAAAAAGACCAAAAAACAAATTAAGAAGAAAACTACTAAGGGTACCAAAGTGAAAACTATCTTTCAAAGCGATGTTACTTTTCAAGCCACACCGAAATGAACATTTCCTTTAAAATTTAAATTCAAGATATATCTGGAGGTGTTAGAACAAATTTCTATACTCTTTTAAAGTGTGTCCTTGTCTTAGAAAGACAACAACAACAACAATTATATTTTTCTAGATGACATCAGATGTTAATTTGTAATACAAATATAATAAATGTTTTTTAAATATTTGCATTCATCCTGATTTTCCTCTTCTGTAGTAGCAGCAATTTTATCATATCGTTTAATATCGCTGTGGCCATATAAACCCATTGAAGAGATATCATTTTTATTTGTGGAAAATCTTATAACTTTGTAAAAATTCAGAAGCGTTACAGATGCTATGTACACCACACCGAAACAAATTGGAATTTCTTATATCTCCCTTCTTATATCTTTGAGATATTTTTAAAAAAGTCGAGTTCCAACATAAACAAAATTTCATCTTCTCAAAATATTTCAAGTTCTTGTCGAGGGAAATAAGAACTAAAAAATCAGAGATTACGTAGAAATATTCAGATTACAGTATTGATTACTAATATTTTCCCAGAGACCCGCAGACAGAGACGTATCTTATATTTCGCGATGCTCAAGGAATTTCTTTCAGTGGATTTTCCAATCCGAAAATCCAAACAGATACATATGTATTTTAGGGAAGAAATCTGAAGTTTGCGTCGAGAATGTTCCCCTTGATAAGCCATATTCAACAGTACAATAAATAACACGTTAAAGTCGTTAAAGCCAGGAGCCTTGTATTCTCGTCACGAAATATTTTCACGAGAAATGTTATGAAATATGCATTTTGTCACAAAGTATATTTAAAATTAGAGTTTCCAACAAGTAAGATGGGAGGAATATTGAATTCTATTTTGACGAGCCTAGTAATTAGAATTTTTTTTTTAATGTGGGGAACGTGATTCTCAGCTAGCGTTCGCCACGATTTATTCGAAATTGTGGAAGGTAGATCCCTGTATGATAGGATCTATTACGGCAATTGATAAAGAAAGAGGATATGCTTTACTTATTAAGAATAGCTCAGATATTTCTAATTCTATAGGTCATTTTATTGCATATTCTTTGCACGGCTGATGTTGGGAGATTTTAAGAATTCACCCACATTTTGGGAAAAGTAGGATATATGGGGATCAAGCGTAAGTAAAAAAAAAATGACGCATAACTTTACAACGGCTGCATTTATGGAGGTACTTTAGTAGCTAGCTCGAAACCTAGCCTCGGCAAAAAAGGTTAAACATTTGACTTGAAATTTTATATCTCGTAATGGAAGAGAAGGAGAGATGTTTTTAGTATTCACCGAAAGGGGTAAAACGTTCTCTATCAAATATCACTATACTATATATATATACTATATGTATTATCTAAAACACTACACGGTATATATGGACAAAAACCCTAAAACATAAATCCCCCCCAATCCACCCTCAACACTCTACTCGTAATCTATTATGACTTGCTTTTACAAGATCTATCACCCTGCGAGAGTTTTTCGTCTTAAAGTGGAACACCCTTTATAAGTTTATAATAATGGCATTTCATCAAACCATCCTTCCGACAAGGTTCGACGTTATGCGATGGGGCTAAAAGGGGAATCGGACTTGGTTTATATGATCCCAGATATCGTGCTTCAAAAGCCTTGTGTTCCCTGTCCACTATACTCCAGCCTGAATTGATAACTATTGTGGAATGTGCCAGCATCTTCAATTGCAGTACCATCTGTGGCTCTAATATCTACATTCCCTAGACAGCCAGGCTCCGCTCAAGGCACTCAAATCGTATAACTTAGAATCCATACTTATCTCTGAGTGCGTCCAATTCCTTAAACAACAACTCAAGAAAAGCAGAGTTAATCTTATATGGGTGCCATGACATAAAGGGAAATAAAACAAACTAAATTGAAGACGATCTGGCCAAACGAGGAGCGGATATGCTCCTTATTGAACCGGAGGTCTCTCAAAGTGTCACCTCTAACAGGCTCTTAATGACTGCGCTCTTAAGTTTTATTGGAATGGAATTCAGAGCCCCATATCATCGTTGGACTCTCCTTTCAGGTATCTCCTAAAGAAAATGGGAAAGACCGAGGCATAAATGGATCGCTTCTGCTTAGGAGCACCAGAAACACTTAGGCCTGCTCTGCAACTACGAAGTAGTCGCAAGGAGAAGATTCTCACATCTCCTCGCCTGCCCAAAAATAAAACACCAGTCTTAGGAAAATCCCAAACTTAAGAATTTAAACCTGGTATAATTTGATAAACGGAAATTCACACTAGGTCTCTTCGAGTTGCTGTGAATTCGAGACTGAACAGCCTGTATACCCCTAATTTAATCTAATCTAATCTGTGAATTAAAGGATAGCCTGTTATTGACCATTGATTTATACTCTCCAAATCAAAATTTATGCAACTAACCCCATTCTCTACAAGTCCCAATCGAGAGATATAACTCAACATTGTCAGCATAAATATGTAAATGATAATATTGAATTAAAGAAAAGATATCGTTAATAAATAACGAAAACAATAATGGACCTAGAATGGAGCCCTGAGGTACTCCAAAAGTAGTAATGAAAAATTAAATTAAATACCATTTAAAAAGAACAAAAAAGTAGATGGTTATCTGCATTAAATGGTTTGGAAAAATCCAGGAAAACTAAGACCCTTAATTAATTTCTATGAATGGCACTGGGAATGTCTATAGAAATTTTAGGTAAAGCAGTAGTGCAACTGTGACCCGGTGTAAATCCAAATTAGTAATCGTGCCGATAATCTGAAAACTCCAAAATACTAATCTGAAAGTTAACACTTTCATTTCATGGTGGCCTAAGATGAGCCAAGGAACCATTAGACTACAACTAGATGGGTACAGCGAGCACCTGAGGTTGCCATCCCTGCAGGGGACGGTAATGGTACCCATTGGGAACTGGGTATGGGCATACGAAAACTCTGGATCACTTAAAAGATATCAGCGAACACGCGATACCCAAGAACAGAATGAAAAGAATCAGGATAACCAAAAGGTTTCACAAGACTCTTATCACTGACAGATTACTCTCCCAAAAGGGGCCAGATTATATTTTTATATTTATGGGCCAATCTAAGATTGACGGCACAGAAACCTGTTCTGCTACATTAGACCGGCCACACGACGGAATTTTACTGGACTTTACTTCCAGATTTGCGCGACAGAAAAGATGGATTCGACTTTTTGTTGGCATGAACCAATGACAAAACTGAAGAAACGAGGCACGAAGCTCCCACAGACTTCGGTTTTTTGCTTGAACGATTCGGGTAAATTTTCAAGACTAGCTAGAAATCTTTTTTTCCAGGCTGAACTGACAGATTTTGGCTATAAACTTCAGATTTAACCGATCGTCCTAGGGGCGATGCGTTAAATCTGGGACAAAGGTCCGTAGTGTGTGGCCAGTCTTAGTCTGGGGATTAGAGAAATGAGCATCATCAGTTGAGAATTCAATAACCTTTAATACAGAGGTGGAATTTCACAAAACCTTAGTAATTCTTTCTGTAATATTCTCCTTTTCCGAAATGGTAATGTTCGGTCTCTGTGCTAAGAAATCATTTTTATTCCGAACCTCAATAATTATGGATTACACGTGCACCTGAGTTGTTTCTAGATACTTCTAGTATTCTGCTAATAAAATAATGTTATTAGTAATAGCAATTAAATTTTAATTCGCTTAACTTTTAAATGAATATTAAAGTTAATATCTCAAATACAGAGATTGCCATTAAATCTTCAAATGGTTCCTCCTCGCAAGGAACAAACTAGTTTTGCAAGCATAAATTCTACTTCAACCATATAGAAAATAGTTCGTGATGAAAATCGGAGTCTAGTATTTTCAATAGGGTTTTCGAAGGAAGTGAAACTAAAGTGTTCAGCAGTTCTACTCCTTTCACAAGCAATAACGGTCTTAATTATTTCTCTGCTCGATATTGTGTAGCAGACTCTAAATTAGCGTACCTACTCCCGAACGATTAAATGCAAAGTACCTGCAGCAAGAAAACTTATGTGCATCTCACAGCAAGACTAATGAAATTCGTGCAAACGGTGCATATTTTACCTTTACCCAATTTTCATTTTGGAAGAAATCCTCTCACAGAAATTAAAGCTTGCCTAAAGAGGCTACTTCCTAAAGCATTAGATTTCCCACAAATTAATGCGCCCACCTTTCGAGAGGCTTTCGCACAGAATGCTTTGCGGCAACATCTATTAAATTCTAATCGGGGTTTAATTGAAACAAGGCTTCTGGATGAATTGCCTGCTGAGTCCTTTGGCACGACATGCCCTCGTTTCTCAACGGTGTTGATGAGGAGTTCCTCCTCGTTGGATTTGTTCATGGAATCCCTTTTAGTACGGGCAAATAAAGTGGGACTGAAAGCTCCTATGTTGCAAATTAAAATTACAAGAGAATTTTTCAACTATTTTCTATGCAGAACTTATTAAATTAGTTATTTCTAATTTAAAGGCACTATAGGAAAAAAATGCTTTACAAACATGAAGGGTTATATTTCTCAAATATTAAAAAAATAATATGTTTCTGTATTGGGTGAAATAATTCAAGTTGAAGCTTGTTAAAATTTTAATTACGCTTATTTCGTGCAGTGGACAGGAATTTAATTACACCGCGGAACTGAAGTTCAGTTCGTGCACTGAACAACAACTGCACTTTCACATAATTTAAGGCAAATTTATGATTATAATGCAATTAATTAAGGAGGTCCCCCAGCTGCGAGCTGTGATTTTTTAAACAAACTATTAAGCACGAAAGGAACTTCCTAAAGAAGTAGTGCGGATTAGAAAAAAGATGTAGTGAAAAATTGAAAATAAAGTCAAAGTCTTAAACAAAATTTAATGAGACCTGGATTAGATTCGGTTAAATAGGTGTGCGATGGTGTAGTACTTACAATTCAATTGAGTTCAATTGAGTTCCAACCCAACTTCAAATCCAAATTTCTTGCTCTCTTTTTACAAGCAGAGAGAGTTTATTATCTCCATATATTTTTCTTAAATACCTACCAGCAATAATGACTTTGATAACTTATTGTTAGTAGATAACGTACTCCCCGGAGTCTACTATAGTCGAAATTCTTTCGCGAGCAATGGACCAATCTTTGATCGCCATTGGGTATCTCAATAACTGTGTGCTTCGAAATCCACTTCAACTATTCTCAGAGTTTCCCTCCAGAAAAACCATTTGCATCTTATAGTTGCTCATTCCAGATATGAAACCAGACACAATGTAAGTCAGATAGATTTTCACATTAATACTAACATTTTCTTAGATTTGTTATATATTTTTATAACGTCCAATGCAACACAAGCAAAGTGAAGCTAAACAAAACAGTAGAAGATTAAAATATTAGTAATTTATATAGAAAAAAATAAATCTTAACACTACGCATATTATTCCACTAGTTTAGAATATATTAGTTTGGTTTTATACTTGTATTATATCGCAAAGAATTCGCAACAAAATTGTTTAAGACACCAGCAAAACATCCCTTCTTTCAGATTAAATCGAAGAAAAACCTCTTAAGTGAGATATCACCTGAGCATCCAACACAGTAAACCACTATAGATAGGCGTTGCAAAACATAGACATCATGACAGAACAGATTTTGATTAGATGTGGTAGACAAACTGAAAACAGATCCAATTTTAATTGTTTCACTTTACCTTTTCAGTTTCTGGGTTCGGCATATTCGAATATATGAAGTTTTTCACGTCTCGAAACAATGAATCTGGACCAAATTTTTGAGGTTCACAAAAACAGTTCTCATAACCCCATAACCATCAGAAAGCGTGTAATAGTGGTGGCCATTTAAAAATATCTGAATGCATCAGTTGTGACGTATAGTGGAAGCCAGGTAAAAATTGAATTGAATTCCTCAGTCACCTGTCGAGCTATTAGAGGGACACTGGGATAAAATCTTAAGCTTCCCCTGATAAAAAGCTCCAAATATTTTATATCTTCCGCCTGCACAAGCCACTTCCAAATCTCAACAATTTTTGTTCCTGAAAGACCTTTCTCTGAAAATGGTATACATATTTTATAAGATCTTTAGATTCTAAAAAGCGTGTGTACTCACGCCACTGAACACTTAGCTCATCTTACACATGGGTATATGCCTACATATACTATATGTGTTTAAATGCCAACATGAACCTATGGATGGGTAGACACCACATATACGGCAGGTGTTATTCCAGAGCAGGTCGTGTCGGGCCCTCTAATAAATAGAATTAATATTGATTAACTTTATATGCCGCAAATGATTCCGAGTGCATTTTTACTTCAAACTTCCTCAAATATTTCCTGGAACCAAACTCGAAGACCTTTAATAACGTAAGTTAATAGAGCTCCTAAAATTGTTTTTTTTTCTTAGATTTGTTATCCTCCATTTCAGACTTGTTAAGTCCGTTTCCAACTTTTTTTCGCTTAGAACCTAGGAAACTAGATTTAATACATTTTAAACCTAAAGAATAGAGGGAATAAGGATGTATGTTGGAAGCCAGAAGATTTCGAGGATGTTTAGAGCTTTCGTTTGCTTGAGATAATCTCAAGCAAGCATATAGAGAAAATCTTCCTGCTGAAGTGGTTTGTAACTATAACTTTGAACCAGGTAACAGATATTCAAATTCAACTTTATTGAGGGAAATAGTACAATAAGATATCATAATATTTTTTAACAGTACTCAGAGCAAGATAGGGCAAAGTAAAATAAAGGGATGTAACAAGTTAACTATGATAACTATAAGCGAAAAAAGAGAAAGAAATGAAAGAGGATAAACAATTTAGATTTATTGTTATAGAAACAGAAGACACTACTTGAAATAATAGATGCATCGAGAAGACAAGAGCACAGTGCCTCAAGAGGCGCCTCACTCAGCAAAACACATCAATTAATGGAATATAACTCCGCTACCAAACTCCTGAACCGGCCAGTCGAATTCACACGCTGAATCGTAGCAGGTAAACGGTTCCAAACGCGAAAAGTGCGGATAAAGTAAGAGCCATTCACGACAGAATAACGAAAATGATCTCAGTGGAATGCCAAGGGATATGGTTTGAGCGAGTCAGTTTACTTCGAAGTGGAGCATGCTTGTCGTCATGCAAAAATGATATGAAACTATAAAACATTGCCAACTGATCGTCAACCGATGCATATTGTCGAATACTATCCCAGGCAAGTAAAGATGCATCCTGAAGCAGTTTCTGTATGTTGATCTTGGAATACTGACGAAATCTGAATGTGCAAGGGGTAAATGAGAACCGAATTGTGTAGGAAAAGAAAATGAAATCGTGATCAAAAATGCCCGGAGCGTAATCTGATTGTGGAAAAGAACTTTACTTACGTCACATGTAAGAAAGTAG
>QYTT01084864.1:39633-51635 GCA_006980735.1 Dasypogon diadema
AAACTAGATTTAATACATTTTAAACCTAAAGAATAGAGGGAATAAGGATGTATGTTGGAAGCCAGAAGATTTCGAGGATGTTTAGAGCTTTCGTTTGCTTGAGATAATCTCAAGTTAGCACATAGAGAAAATCTTCCTGCTGAATTGGTTTGTAACTATAACTTTGAACCAGGTAACATATATTCAAATTCAACTTTATTGAGGGAAAGAGTTTAGAGCTTTCGTTTGCTTGAGATAATCTCAAGTTAGCACATAGAGAAAATCTTCCTGCTGAATTGGTTTGTAACTATAACTTTGAACCAGGTAACATATATTCAAATTCAACTTTATTGAGGGAAAGAGTACAATAAGATATCATAATATTTTTTAACGGTACTCAGAGCAAGATAGGGCAAAGTAAAATAAAGGGATGTAACAAGTTAACTATGATAACTATCAGCGAAAAAAGAGAAAGAAATGAAAGAGGATAAACAATTTAGATTAATTGTTATACAAAGCAGAAACAGAAGACACTACTTGAAATAATAGATGCATCGAGAAGACAAGAGCACAGTGCCTCAAGAGGCGCCTCACTCAGCAAAACACATCAATTAATGGAATATAAGAATATAACTCCGCTACCAAACTCCTGAACCGGCCAGTCGAATTCACACGCTGAATCGTAGCAGGTAAACGGTTCCAAACGCGAAAAGTGCGGATAAAGTAAGAGCCATTCACGACAGAATAACGAAAATGATCTCAGTGGAATGCCAAGGGATATGGTTTGAGCGAGTCAGTTTACTTCGAAGTGGAGCATGCTTGTCGTCATGCAAAAATGATATGAAACTATAAAACATTGCCAACTGATCGTCAACCGATGCATATTGTCGAATACTATCCCAGGCAAGTAAAGATGCATCCTGAAGCAGTTTCTGTATGTTGATCTTGGAATACTGACGAAATCTGAATGTGCAAGGGGTAAATGAGAACCGAATTGTGTAGGAAACGAAAATGAAATCGTGATCAAAAATGCCCGGAGCGTAATCTGATTGTGGAAAAGAACTTTACTTACGTCACATGTAAGAAAGTAGCCGAGGAGACATGGACTATTGCAATTATAGTATACGTTATTGGCAGACCATTATCAATGACATTTAGGTGTCATGATAGGAAAAGTTGTAAAAAATAATCGACCAAATTATTTCTCCGCAAAAGGTCCACATTAAAGTCACCAGGTCACCACCCACTATTATATTGAGAAATTTTTGCGCAAAAGAGGAAAGTGAATTTTCTAATTCTTGAGCTGCGTCAGCATTAAATACAGCAGATGGACAATATACACAACTAAGTAGTGACTTCCCTGTAGGAAATGTAATGTATATAGAACTAGTACTAGAACCAATTATTTTTGAGGGGGAACTAATTACACTCAGGATTCCAGACAATCTTCCTCCATATCGGATCCTTCTGCATTGCCAGTAATCACTTACGGAATTTATGCACAAAAATCGATTCTCACAATTAACTGCGATCTTGAAATGATTCACTCTTCTTCGAAATGCATAAGCCAAAAAACGCCCATGAAAACATGCATGTTAATTTTACACTCTTTTTTGTCTCGTTACCTTTTGCATTACCAGTAAGTGGTTATTCTGGCAAAATTGTAATGCATTAGAGATTAGTTCTCTGCGAAACCTCTTCTCACTTTTCCTACTAGGTTATCATGAGCACAACTAACCTCAACGGCTAAAAATTCAATCGGACCACCGCGAGACTTCCCAACAACTTCTATGTCGTATATCGCAACACCGCCCCCTTCGCGGGACAAACGCGGGACAAATGGACATTGGTATTATCATAAATTCCCTGTAGTTAACATGAAATCATTCAAAATCGGAAAAAAGAAGACTTTTCTTCTTTACCGTACGATTTAAAAAAAATTAGTGATAGCAATCAAATTTATTCTTAATCTTTGTATTTGTTGTATAAAATTTTAAAACTTATATTTAAACTATTATTAAATAGTTTTTAATGCTATAAAACTATCATGATATAAAAAAATTTCAAGAATTAAAACTATTTTAAAAATATAAATATCGTTTAACTTATTCTGAATATCTAACGATATCCTTCGCTTCCCAGGCTTCTACCTCCTCTTCGAACTGCGCCTCGTTATCTTGCGGGTCTCCTCTTCATTAGTGCTCAAAAATCATGCAATTTTCCATGGAATTTCTCTATTTTGAAGCAAACTTATCATAGGCATAGGTATTAGGATTTTATTTAAAACAAAGATAAATGGTTAATTGCTATATTAATATTTATTTACATATTTACCTCATATTAAGAAATAGTTACACAATAGTTAATACTTAAAAAAATCAACAACTTTATTTTAAAAACAAATGGCTTCTTACATTTCCCTATATTTCCCTAGCACGTAATCTAATTGACACTCCTGTATCTGACTTAAGTGTTAGCATAGAAGACAAAACTGGTTCGTATTTATTTTTCGGGGGCTGAGTTGGATCGTATCCTCCAGTCCATGGAAGTCCATCCACTGGTGGTAATATTTCGAAATTTCTAATAATTTTCGACAGAACACATTTCATTTCCAACATTGCAAACTTTTGTCCTGAAAGAATAAAAGGTAGTTCACACATATATAATAAATGAATCCCCTTATTTTATTGAG
The DNA here is from genome assembly GCA_006980735.1 of Dasypogon diadema. Taxonomy (NCBI): domain Eukaryota; kingdom Metazoa; phylum Arthropoda; class Insecta; order Diptera; family Asilidae; genus Dasypogon; species Dasypogon diadema. The sequence continues at coordinate 42,305 of QYTT01084864.1, forward strand.
CAATAAGAAAGCAACTGAAATTCGATCTGCGAAATCTCTTCCGCTTAATTTACGGGGGATTCATCGACACTACTTATAGACAAAGCCAAGCTTGCTCAAGTGGCTTTCTATTGTCGCAGGCTAACGCCTAACCGATGTCTCTGGTGACCAATAATGGTTCGTTACCCACTAATGTCCTTAAAACTTCGTCCTTGGCTTCTTAGGCCTTCCGGAGCGATAATCATCTTCAAGGCTCACGTCACCTGACCTGAATTTCGCAAACCACCTTTGGACCGTACGTACTTCAACTTTAGGTGATTCAGAGCACAGGTTTTGAAACAGAGCATAGGTTTTTATGGGCTTCCGTGGCGCTTCACACACACTTCCTTGACTGCAGTGTAATTAAAGTTAGTGAAAAGTCATCCCGTGAAATTATCATACTAAAAGCTATGGGGAGGATAATGCACCGTCACATCAGAAAGAGTGCTCTTGATGAAACGACTCTGGAGCCACAACACAATATCTATTAGCCACTATAACAGCTCTACACTATTTAGAAAGAGCAATGGTGGAAAGAGGAGTCAACGATATTATGAGTGAGGAAAATGCTGTCCAGCCGAAGGACAACAGTTTGCCTGGGAATTTCAACAGCCACTATAACGGCTTCCTTCCAAATATTGCCTCCAAGGTGGTGTCTTGTCCCCCTATTGTGATCGTTGGTTGTGGATGAGCCTCTTCAGGAGTTGTCCGAAGCTGGATTCGACAACTAAGGTTATGCAGATGATCTGGTTATTCTAGCTAAAGGGAAGAACAATTAGGAAACTTCTGATCAGATACACAACGCCCCGAAACAATGCTCAAAATTAGTGTCTACGAGCAGGCCTATTTATCAAGCCGAAAAAAAACAATAATATTCATTCTCAGAAAGTGGGGGAAAACTCAACTTGAGAGTTTCCACTTTAGGGGGAACAACTATAAGACTTTCCTGGAGCCTTCACTTACTCAATAAAGTTACAGCAGCATTATGAATGTGCAAACAGCCTTTTGGTACAACCTGGGGAGATTAAGTCGAAGATGATTTTGAAGGCATACTTATAAGATCCATGGTCACATATGCTGCACTCGTATAGTGGCAAAAAAAAACAAACAAAAAAATAAGAAAAATTCGCAGCAGCAAGATTACGAAAATTACAATGACTTGAAGAAGGCACGTAAACTTTACAACAGATGCCTAGCTATAATTATGATATTATATTTATTTTAATTTGCCTCTCCCCATCTGAACACCCTACCCAACAAACCATTAAACGGGTAGAGTTCTCCTAACAGAAATGTCATGACACAACAGATTTTAATTAGATTTAGCAAACGGACTGAAGACAAATCCAATTTTAATTGTTTCACCTTACCTATACAATTTCTGGGTCCGGCACTAAATGGAACATACTCGAATGGATGAAATTTCTCACGTTTCGTAACATCGAATCTATCCGGATCAAATTTTTGAGGTTCCGGAAAATAGTTTTCATTGTATCCCATAGCCATCAGGAAGAGTGTAATAGTGGTGCCAGGAATAAGTTCCTTACCATCTGGAAATATTTAGTTCAATATTTCGATAGTGACGTGTTACGGGAGTCAAATAAAAGTACTACTAACTTAAATTGAATTTCTCGGTCACCTGTCGACCTACTATAGGAACACTGGGATAAATTCTTTGGCTTTCTTTGATAACAAGTTCCAAGTATTTCATATCTGCCGTTTCTTGGTACGTTGCATCCCTCCTCAAGTCGCTCCCAAATATCAATTTTTGTTCCTCGAAGACCTTTGCCTGAAAATGGTTATACATATTTTATAAGATCTTTAGATTCTTAAAAGCCATGAGTGTACGAGCCATTGAACACATCGCCCACCTTACAGGTGGGTATATGCCCGCCCCCATATACTATACGTGTTTAGGTACCAACCTGAACCTGTGGATGTCTAGACAGCAAATATATGGCAAAAGTTATTCCGGAAGTGGTTGTGTCATGCCCCTTAATAAATAGAATTAATATTGATTAGCTGTTTGCGCTGCAAACGATTCCAAGTACATTTTTACTTCAAACATAAAAGTTGAGACTTCCTCAAATACGTCCTGAAATGACAGTGGAAGCCCATCAATAGTAGAAGTCAACAGAGTGTCCAGAAATGCTTTTTTCTTGGATTTCTTCTCCTTCATTTCGGACTGGTCAAATCCGTTTCCGACTTTTTCTACTTCGTTCAGAGCCTTCTGTCTTTTTTTGATGACCTGCAGGAAAAAAGTATACTGGAGTCATTTTCAACGTAAAGGACGGAGAGAAATAAGGACATACGTCGGAAGTAAACACTCTGAGGATGTTGAGAGCTTTCGTTTGCTTGCGATAATCTGAAGTAAACATATAGAGAAAATCATTGTGCTGAAGTGGTTTATAAGTGCGACTTTGAACCAGGTAACAGATACTGGAAGATTAAGTGGTCATAGATTGTAGTGACTTTTGACTGTTTGTACTTACTTCTGAAATGCAGCCACGACTTCTGACTTTGGATTGTTCATGGAATTTAGGTTAACTCCCATTGCAGTTTCTGAAATACAACATAAAATTGAGAAAGGAAGACGGGAAGTTTTTTATTGATTTTTATACCCTATGTGATAGATAGGGTATATTAGTTTTAATCCAACGTTTGTAACGCGTAGAACCAATAATGCTAGAGCAGAATGAATTATATACATATCCTCAGAATGTAAAAGCAAATCGATTTAAACATGTCCGTCTGTCCGTCCGTCCGTCCGTTTGTATACACGATAACTCGAGAACGAATTGAGTTAGAAGGCTGAAATTTAGCATATATTACTTTTAGAAAATTTTTAGATTTAAGTTCGAAAATGGGACGAATCCCCCCACTCCTTCAATAGACCGCCATATTGAATTTTTAGATTATTGGGTATAATTCAAATAGGGAACAGCGTATGGCTCTTAAATTTAGTAAGGAGCAGTTTTATGAGACGCTTAACCAATAAAATGAGAATAGCTCATACTCCCCCACTCTTTGGTCTGGCCGCCATATTAGATTTTTGGATTATTGGACATAATTCGAAGTTAAAGCAACTTATCACTTTGAAATTTTATATAGATGTGTTTTATGAGACTCCAAGACGGAAAAACAAAAATAAGCCATGTACCCCACTCCTTGGTCGGGCTGCCATATTGAATTTCCAGATTATTGGACATAATTCGAAAAGGAAGCCACCTACCACTCTAAAATTTTGTACAGTAGAGTTTTATGAGATGAATTATTTTTACATATTATGATTATGTATTTTATGTTTAAAAGTATAAAATATGTGCGAGGTATGAGGAAAAGGATCAAATTGATTTTAATCGGAAATATCATCTGCTGACTAAGGTGAATAAAATTATGATTAAGATGGAAACGTGTGATATATCTGAAAATTTAGAACATTTTAAGTATATAAAAGAAATTTCTAGTGGTCGTAAAACAAGGTATAAAAAACGTTAATGGAAAAAAATGTCCGAAATTTCGAAAAAAATAATGGAGGATTTTACTAGGGTTATGCTTTACTAATGAATTATTCCGAAGGTATACTACATTTCTTTGTTTTCAATGTTTTATGTAATGTTTTTTATGTAGTTACTATAATTTTGCTTATTGTTTATTTCACTTATTTATTTAATTTTCTTATGCTGTTTAATTTATATTATTATTAGAAATAGTTGCTTCCCTCCTTTTCTCCAATATGTAGGTACAAAATAAGATCTTGTCATCTTCTGTACAATGCCGAATAAAGTATATATATATATATATATATAATCTGTTGGTTTCTGTTAATATTCTGGTGTCAATGTCTTTCAAAGCCTATGAACAGGATAGATTTACAATAAAAAGCCCTAAAAAAATAAAATGTCCCTTAAGGATCTCCTAGAAAACGAAATCTCCTAAATATTTGCAAACATAGATACAACCAGACATATATTAAATACGTGCAAAATGTATTATAAATGTAACTGAAATCTAGGCAAGTCTCGATGGAATATCAAGGCCTTCTTCTTCCAATTTATTTGGAAATACACCACTTTCAAATGGCCTTTTTAAATCAGCAAACTTATAGGATACTCACAATGAATATTTACCACTCCACTACTTCACAGACGCAATCTAGGACCAGTAGATGCAAAAAATAGATGCGTTTTGCAAAAACTAGATGCGTTTTGCATTTGATGATATAGGCATCCATAGGCATCTTAGGACATCAAAATTGACCACAAAATTCATTGGAAAGCCTCTTTCAGGTTATTCCTTGTGCATTATCCTGCTATGTCCTTTTGAGGAGTTATAAAAATTTTACAGAGTCAAAGGACATAAAATCTTTGGACGCCATTTTGTGGCGGGGAGGGTTATTCTGCTATCTATCACAAACCTATTCAATACAATACTTTTTATTTAAGGTATACCCGTCTAAGTGGAAATATGCTAAAATTATTTCAATCCCAAAGGCGTCAAGATCTACTGTAGAGAAAAGCCGGCCTATAGCTATCATTAATCTTATTGATCGAAGGCATTTGAAAGGTTCTTGTATACGCAGATGCAGACGGCTTCTTTCATTGATGATGAAAATAATTTATCTCAGTATCAGTCTGGGTTTAGATTTGAACATCTGAACTGCATTGGTCAAAGTCTCAGACAATATTTGTGACGTATGCATCATTCCTGTTTTGTTTAATTCGTGCATTTCGTGTATTTCCAGGAAAAATAATAACAACAACATGGACAGACTAGCTACCAGTGACCATCCATGCTCTGACGTGCAAACACTTTAAGACTTTTCATAGTGTGAATCTAAGGCGCTTAATTTGTAAGCTATTAACGCCATTAAGTTTTACAAATAGCGCCTGCAAACTGCTTAGCATATACCTAAAAGCCGTGTTCAGAAAGTTCACTGGAATATGCTCCAGTTTCATTCATAATTATACTGATGTACCGCAAGGGTCCATCGTAGAGACGTTGTTGTTTTTCATCTATGTAAATTATATTATATTATCTGTCGGAAACTGTAAGTTTTACATGCATTTGACAATTTGCAATTATACATATCAAGACCCGCATGTGTGGCAGAAGATGTTTTATGTCAGATGAAAAAAAAAGAAACCCTACCTAAATGCCTCAAAATCGGAATATATTGTAATTTGTTGAAGTAAAATTGCTACGAGTTGTTTCCCTGAAGAAATTTTAAACGAAGTAAAAATACCTTATAAGACCACCGTAAGGAATTATATTTCATTAAATGCCTTCCTGGTCTAATCAGATATATATATTTATAAATATTATTGTATCCCGCATCTACGGAACTCATCGCATATTCGAACTATCAGCTAGTCAAAATGTTATTCGGCGAGTACAGTAAATAATAGGGTCCGCACTGCAAAATCACACCAAATTACAATATTTTAAGGTACTATGCTTTCTACTAGTGGTCCTTGCCAACTTTTACGTTAAAAATTCAATACAACTTGGACAAAGTAATCTAAAATAAAAACCGTCATCAATTTCAATGAGACTCGTGAGTACAATTACGTGATTACTTTGACGACTTTGAGGTGTTATAACAACATTGGAGAAATACATTAAAATTTTTAAAGGAATTATAGTGAACATTCTAATTAATAACTCTCACGCGATTTTCCATTACCTCACAACTTCATTTAAATGCGAATTTTTCTAGGCTGGAAAAATCCCCAAACACGCAATTTTTCCAACGGAATTAATTCTGTCAAATTAATTATAGAGCTACACAGGTTTACTTTACATTCTCAACAACTTGTTTCTAGCCTATAATTTCCATCAGTAATATTGGCAGCACCAACAGTAATCTTCTATACTTCAAAACAAGTAACAAGGCATTTTTAAAATCACGTCGTAAGTTCATAATGAAAAAACACGCACATTTCCCACGAAACCCATTTATTCAAGTATCAACATCCTACTCTACTAATACTTTCATTACAATTCCATTTGCTTCTGAACCACTTAATTCGTGACTGAGTTCGAGATTTGAGTGAATCCACTTAGTACTTAACGAACCATTTACTATCGACTTTTCCAATTTTTCCAATTTCTATCCTTTTGAATTTAGGATAAAGGGAATTATGGTCAATTTAAAACTTTCCTCCTCTGATCGTGTCTCCTTAAACTTTGGCAGTTATGTAGAAATGAGTTTGAAATCAATGAAAGTAATTGCGAATAAAAATATTCAACAACTGTCGACTTATTTCACTTTGCAAATTTGATTACATTGGCTTTTCAATCTAATAGTTAGGAAATAATTATATTAGGGACTTGGAAAATATATGAATGTAAAACAAATCAACACTATTACACGTGGAACCAGACAAAAAGCAAATTAAGGAGTAAAGGGAGATTTATATCATAGTTTTGGAGATAATCCTTTTACAAATCAAATTCACCTTCTTTCAAATTAATAACAATCACAACTAGTTCCTTATTATTACCCATAACTGAGTTACAATACTCATAGTTATGTGCAAACCCTAACAAAATGATGCAAACATGATACAATAAAAGCTGTTAGAGCGGAGACGTATGGACTATGTCGTTCATGTAAAGAACAAATAATAGGAGGCCCAAAATAGAACCTTGTGAGATAGCTGAAAGAGTATACAATATATCTGAACAGCGATGACTTATTAGAGTTACTTGCCTATGACACATGAGTTAGGCTAACATAAGTTCTCGATAGTAGTATGGAATTCAAATTGGGTTATTCATTTATGAGGAGAGATATTGAAATCAATGAAATCAGAAGCTTTGGAAAAATCTAAAGATACAAAAGGTTTCTTAAGTCTACAAGATCCAAAAGGGCATAAATTATGCCATGTTTTGGGCCAAAAGCTCGAAGTAATAATGCTATGATCCTCAACAATTGTACTGATTTCTGTCTAAAAAAGACATTCCAAGATTTTATAGAGCACGGGAAGAATAGTTATAAGTCAAAAGTCCTGAGGATCAGGTTTTTAGCTGTTTCCATTGAAAAGGTACCCGAGTTGATGAGGCGTACTTCGACCGAGTTCTGTGAGTGCATGTTCGATTCCTGAAAAGCGCACTATGATTTATATGCTGACGAAAATTGCAATTCCGAAGCGACTGGATATTATTAGATTATAAAAATAACTCCTTATACCCTTCTCCAAAATTCCCTTCCACTTAAGCTGTGCTGTGTGTATTACTATATAGAGTTGTCCCCTGAGCTGAGGCTATATCGTAAAAAAGGAAAAGTCGAGATGATTTTAGCAGTAATAAAGATATGCATAATATCAGAATCAGGTTTAGAAATCATATATTAATCTTTTCCAGTCCATAGCGTTTATCTTAAGATGGTTAAAAACAAGTACTACCTCATAAAAAGTTATTGAAGGAAAAGACAAATTCATCTAAAAGTTTTCTTCAACCACACACAGAAGAACTGAATTCGAATTGTTGTGCCATCCTGTAAGATGTAAAAAGATTGGAAAAAACAAAACTCTAATGATAGAACTATTCAAGTCATAATACCAATCAATTTGTCACTGGTGTTCTTTCAAGTAAACCATATAAAGATAGATAGAAATTCTATCAATAAAACTTAGAATGTGCTGCGTAAATAGTTTAACATCACTTTGATTAATGTGTACGTGCTCACGGGAAACAGAGCAATCAGTGAAAGGACTCTTTTAACACGTAGACTGCCGCAATTAGCATAAAAGCTTTCGTGGGACAATTCCGTGTTAAAATGCCTTCGCCGTGAGAGAGCTTGTTAAATGCCGGCCAACAGTGAATGGTGCGGCAGTCAACGTGTTACCGAGAAATTGGAAGAAGTTTGCAATAATATCTCAGGGTATGCTGCACCTATTCGTAAGATCCCCAAGGCTATCAGAAATAATACCAGAGAAGGATATATTACATAGCAAGTTTAATATAATTGATAGAATATAGATAGATAGATAGATAGCTAGATAGATAGATAGAGTAGGTAGTAGATAGCGATTCGGATCACTTTTTTTATAAGATTTCGTTTTCAATAGCGGCTTGCTGTGGTTTATTTGCAAAGAGCCAAATTAAAAAATCAGCGGGTATTACCCTGTTATCGGCCAGGTCTAAAATCTAACATAGGGTCACTGAATGAGTAATTTTTTTTGCCCAAAACCTTGACTTTAAAGGTACAAACCTGTAAGAGTGTTTGGTATAGAAAAAAACACTTGTTACTTTCTTAAAGGGCGTTCCATTATCTATCGACTAAAATAAGATTCATTTTAATATTTCGAATAATCCTGCAGATATTGAAAAAAATGTCGATGCATTTATTAAACCCTGAAAAAATCAATACCCCGCAGCTCCTAGGGTGGTGAATATAGACTCTCGCTCCTCTCATGCATTTTTTTTACTTCATAAAACGAAAATTAGAAGAATTTTAAATACTTACTTTATTGGAAAAAAGTTATGGGGAGGATTTGGAGTTCATTTAAATAGATTTCGGTTTTAAATGCGTTAAGCCAGACGTCATTTGTTTTTCATCAGGTCACAAAACTAGTAATTAGAAGGAGAGAGATAAGAAGTAATTGATAAAAAATATAAGAGAATGGGGGACAACTCAGAACCTTGCGGTACGCCGACACGGATGATATAACAGGTGGAGATAACACCGTCCAATGTAACACAGATGAAACTATTAAAAAGGAAACTTCGAATCCAGGTGAGAAGACAAAAGCAAGATGAAATGCCAGAAATTTTTCTAAGAGAACAGGATGTACGACTTTGTCGGAGGCAGGGACGTGAATTTTAACTAAACTCTGCGTTTAGTTTCACTCCAGAAGTGAAACTATTCATCTAATGACAAAATATGTAGTTTCTCTCCAGAAGCGAAACTATTCATCTAATGACAGAATAGTTTCACTCCAGAAGAGAAACTATTTATGAATAGTTTCACTCCAGAAGCGAAACTATTCTTCTGATGACAGAATAGTTTCACTCCAGAAGCGTAACTAAATTAAAAATATTGGTTTCCATTCTAATACTGATTCTGCTCCCGTTTGGTTTTCAATGGTAACCAAATTACCATCCAGTTTTGTTTCTGCGCCAGTTTTGCTACAAACGATTCCATACAGTTTTGTTTCTGTTCCAAAAACAATTCCATCCAGTTTTGTTTCTGCGCCAGTTTTGCTACAAACAATTCCATCCAGTTTTAATTCTGCTACAAAGAAACAATTCTCGTATCAGAAACCGAACTGAAACCGAATTGAAACCATAGTTTAGTTAAAATTCA
>QYTT01084865.1:16281-31197 GCA_006980735.1 Dasypogon diadema
CCCATGGAAAATTAAATCAAGTTGTAGTATAAGACTGAAAGTGGTTTAATCCCTTTGATTATTGGGAGCATACACAGAGCCAACTTCAATGGAATTTTTGCGGGTGAAATGTGCTTGAAAGTTGCTCTGAAACTTGAAGAGATAATTGAAACTGTTAGTTTTAGATACATCGATTAAAATTGAGTGGGGGGTTTTAAATGAAATGGAACAGCTGCGGTTGGAATGGCTGGTTCTTTTTTTTATCACACATTCAATTTAATTGTGAATTGTGTTAAGACAGGTATTAATATGCGTCAATCAATAAGGGCGGATTTTACAATTTAACGTGTACGGCAACATCAAAGTAAAATTTAGTTTCTTTTTTTTAATTAGAATAAATTTGTATATGACTAAGAAAAGCGAAGCTTATTGATTTAGTAAGAAAACCTGAATATCAATAGGAGCTTTTTTAATAATTTACAGCAAATAGCTAATCCCCAAATTAGTGAAAATTTATAACGAAACCAGACTTATTTTTGTGAAGTAAATAATTATTTGTATTATGATATTAAATTATTTTATACTCTATTCCAAAAACAATTTCACCTGGATAAAAATTTTGCTCTGCACTAGAATTATATAAAGAGATATCATGCAAAATCAAAGAACTCAAATCCTATAGCGTAGAATCCAAGATAGTCTGAGACTGCCTCCAACCCCTATCCAAGAAGAATTAGTTTAGATAATTTTATATGGGCTTCGGGATAGGAGGGCCCATAAAGGTAATGAAATTGCCGATAATCTGGCCAAACGAGAAGCAGAAAAGTTCTTCGTCGAACTGGAGCCTTTTTGAGGTCTCTCAAACAAGTTTCTAAAGATAGTCCGAATTTCTACAAAAGGAAGCTATAAAAGCATCTTCGACCTTATATATTTATTAAAAGTTTATTTATAAAAAAAATTGAAGATAAAAAATTAATTATGAAAATCCCAAGCAAATTTCCTAAGCCGTAAAAAATTAGTAACCAGTAAGGCATCGTAAATTTTTGCGATAATAGCACCTCTTATAAAAACGTGGATAGATTACCACACGGGATTAATAATTGTTTTTGTGGGAAGCTTAACATCGCAATAGTATCTAGCCGATGGAAACTTTCTTCCAAAGGTTGCTTTCACCCGAACAACTTAAGGAAATTAACTTTATTGATACCACTTGAAATGAAATTATCAAAGTTATTTCCATTATCTGGGGTAGATATATCTTTTCTTCTCGTTTTACATAATTTTTGAAAGTATGTACTCCTATTATTTAAACAATACCACATTTTCCATGTGAGCTATTCTTGTGTAATATACAATACCCGGGACAGTTTTATGAACTTTAAGTACCTGCTGTCTATCTAAATTAGATAGATTTTCCTTCCTGTAAACAAGAAATTGTAAACAGATAATTTTGATATATCAACGGTATTATTAGCATTGTTTATTAAAGGTTATCAAGAGATTAAATTTACAATATGCATGTTTAATGTTATGCAAAAACAAAGAAAATTTTCGAATCTTATGAAATTCTTTAAAAACCACAATTTGAAGCTCTATTCTAGGATTTTCTGCAATTAAAATGTCTTTGGCTATAGCTTCTGCCTGCTAGTGGTCAGTACTAAATTAACTTAACTACAACATCTAATATGACTAAAATTTGAAATGATAGCCTGATAAATAAATATTAGCGTAAAGTTAACTATTTCCAAATATAATTTATATTGTCCTTGCTCAGCCAGCAATATTAAGAGATATGATATAATTCCAGGGCATATAATGCCTTGGAACCAGTGAACAGCATTAAGATCTAAAATTCGGGACAAATTGTGCTACTGACTCAAAATTTCATCTTGGTAATGCTATAGGTAGTTGGCATTATCTTAATAATTCAATATTAATACTACTTGAAGAGGATAACTACACAATTCATCCTTCCGGTTTATCTATGCATTCTAAGGACGTAAGGACGACATTAAACATTTTAACACAGGAGGTATTATCTCACTTTCCTTAAAACTATCGGTGAAATTATTCTTTCATTTATTTCTGATTATTACTTTCAATAAATGAAATTTGCTAAAATTGTATGTAGAAACGTTTTTATCTAAACTTGTAGTTCTTCTAAAATTCTAATCTCCTATAAGTATGCAATACTCTAACCTGGTACAATGTGGTTAGAAAGCACACTCTTTTCATTCTGATTCTGAAACTACAACGTACCTTTTCAATTTTTTTATTTATTATTTTATTATGTATTCCGTGTGGTACCGTACGATATTGCCAGGCAGACATGGGTTAAATTTGTAATTTTGTGTGGTTAGTATGATTGCACAATTATTTTATTATTAGCCAATTGTTTTAATATTTTAGAACTAGATACTCCTAAGAAGTGATTGAGAAACTGAACATTTCACTACAATTATATAAAAAGATAACTTACTAGTTTATTCTTCTGCCTAGACTCCTAGAGAATAAAAAATATTTTGCAAATATTTTCCATAAGAAATAAAAAGTAAAGGTAATAAATTTGTATAAAACCCAGATCAACGTTCACATGATTTTTCTCATATGTTAGCAAATGTAACCGGTTAGTGGTTAATTGTAACAATAATAAAAAACAATACTCTTCAACTCACCTTAGCAACGCGACGTAATACAATTTTAAAATTTTGTCCTGCACGCTTTTTTTTTAAGAAAAGAAAATATTATCAAGAAATTTAGTGATTAAGCCTTCCAAATGGAAAAGATCGATCCGGGTAGATAACGTGTTTCTTGCCTGAAACTGGTTTTTAAAAACTGTACAAGTATTTTATCCTTATCTTTAGTATCAAAGATTAAAATATGTAACTCAATTTTGTTTCTAAAAACATTAGAATGTGAAGTAAACAAGATAAAAATCTTTGGTTAAATACTTGAGTTCTATTGAAAAGTTTATTGGAAAATATGTGAAGAAGCTTAGACAATCGTAAATATAAGATTGGAAATACAATCATCGAGAATGGTGTTGAAAATCAAAGCATATTTTACCTGAAGATTGAAACATTCGATAATATTTTGATACTTAAATAATTTTCTAATTGTGTACAGTTACCAGGGCAAAACAATTTCAATGTCACTAAACAAATTTTTACTGAATCAAAGCTGAATTAAAAAAAAATTGAGGAACGAAATCTTTCTGCCTTGAAAGGAAGTCGATCCTTTAATTCCCTCTAATCCTGCCCTAAGAGAGGCACTAAGAGGTCCTGTGTAACATCCAAACTAACATTCTCTGATTCAATAAAATTGTGAAAATAATGATTCAGTATTCAGTATTGCCACTGAGCCTCCAGTTGGAGATCATTTCGTAAATATTATTTTTCATTAACTGAGTATAGTTTCTAAGATCATAGAAAAAATCCAATATTTGAAATAGGTTAACAGTAAGAGGTTTCACTTGCTTCAACCCTTTAGAAATTGGTTGAATACGAACTAGCTTATATTATTAGACAGAAAATGCCTGTCATTAGACCTTGCAGCAAAGAGTCAAGGTCTTTATATTGCCCAAAAGCCAAAACCAAAAGCTGTTTCCATCATTTGCGAACACCTTCACGTTCATGGCTTCAAAAGAGTCTGACCAGAAAAACTTATTAAGCGCAGGCCTGTGAGCTTACCTGTAATACTAGATTTATCATCTAGTTGGAATTGGTTTCAGGGGAAAGGAAATTAGGTAGTAATCTGAATTAGCAAGAGGGCACATATCTGATATCTGAGTACCTACTTATTCGAACGATATTATATACATGGATGGATCCAAAAATCAAGCAGCCGAACCTGCTTGTGCTAGAGCAGGAGTTCCTTGGATTGATGATAAAATGAAATCTAAGCTGAAGTCACTTTAACAGAAATAAACTACAAATAGAAGAGATCCGAAGGCAGATCTTTAAAAACAATTCCATGAAAATATCACAACTCCACCTCCAGCTGGACCGTTACAAGTTAATATGCAAATCTGTCGGCAATACAACAATTCAATTTCTGTTTGCAAACACAAATTACATCCAAAAGATTAGAATTAAAATTACATCTTATCCTGAAAAATGTTGTCCTCATACTTAAAAGACTACAAATACTTATTTCACTAAATTATTACAAGCACTATGTATTCATTTGATCTGTGTTTTTCATATTCTCAATAATTCTAGAATAGAGCAACTGTTTAGAATCCACCGCCCACACAAAATCCAAGTGATTAAACTTTTTATCTTTAACCAAATATTTGTCGACAACATTAGGCAATTTGGTCGCAAGCTTTTCCACACTCTCGGTAGGAACAAGCCAATCATTTTCCGCATAATAAAGAGCTACTGGAACATCTACGTTCGATAATATGTAATCGGGTGGAATGAATTTTCCATAGAGAGCAATATTTTTTAGCATGCCATAGTTGAACTTTTCGAATCGTCCGGATCGAATTAATTGACCAAAATGAATAAATTGCTTTGCAGAAGCTCCAGAAGGGGTGTGACTTAAAATCACTGGCAGCATTGTCTAAATGGATGGGAGTAGAATAGGTAATTTATTTAAATTATATAACGTTTTGTTGAAATACCTTATTTAGCTGTTCAGAATTGAATCCGGCTATTAAAAAGAGAATATTTGAGCAAATATCTTGTGTAACCGCTTTATCGTGACACGCCCTTTGAGAACTTTGTACTAATAGTTCGGTGTTGGGCAACAATTGATTGATATTAAGTAGACTGGACGCTGCCTGAAAATATGTGAAAAAATACTCAATATTATTGAAGAATCATATTAATAACCTATAAGAAAAATTAGCTAGAAAATTTCCTGGTAAATTCTTATGATAACAAAAAGTATTTAATAATTTTTTCGGTTATCATTGAATTGTATAATCTCCTTGATATAATCCATATACCTTGGGAAAGGCAGTAGTTATTATATGTCTAGTCGATTATTATTTTTGCAATAATAACATTTTTAAGAAACTTTAATAACACTGAAAAACTACCCATCATCGCGACCATCATAAAAATTCGTCTTGGACGTTCAGTTAAAGTATTATTAGATTTGACGAAATAACGTTTCACAGTGTCAGGGAAGCTGTCCTGCAGTTTTGTCGTCATCTGTATAGAAGCAAAAGATATGATTGTCAACCATGCACATATATTAAAGCAATATCTCCAAGGAATATGCTGTCAACCTAAAATAAGTTTTGCTAAGCTGGAGAAATTTCTCCGTCCACATTTTCAAATAGATGCTATACATTTTCATCTGTCTTACGCCTGGTTAGTTTTTTCATCATAAACTTTGGATTCCATCCTCCCTCAAAGTAATTTTGTTTTCACTCACTGGCTCCAGACAAGTCAAAACTCAAAATTAAAGGGAATGCAACCCTTGAAACGCGCATGTATTGACCCTCTAAGGTTGTAGCAATAATGGTTTGCAGCAATAATGGAATGTGATAAAACCTGTGTCCACTAATAATAATATAATAATAAATATTACTATTATGTGAAAGTCACCGGATATAATCAGCAAAACTAAATTACATCCTGGTATTTACTTTAAATATTTATTCATCTGATCAAGCACCAGAAAAAGTAAACAACACATTTGAACTCTATAAACTCAGTGAGATTATTCTATGCAGTAAAAATAACTTGGCAATTGTCCATAGTCATTATTCACTAGAATTTTATGACCTGACTGTGTCTACTTGTGATAACGAGATGCATTAAATTGAATTACGGTTAGAAAACACAATTTTATGATTTATTTACATATTGAAATAAACTTTGTTATTTAAAGTTGGGTTTTCTTTTGCAATACAATGTTTCAAAATTATTGATAATTATATTTATTTATATGTATTGATTTTTTCTCTAATCTTAGCACCCTTTTGCGACAGATAAACTTTTGACCTGAAGTCCGTAAGCATAATCACAATATTTGGCGTTTGTTTAGTTATGGAATAATCCTGAAAGTATTAGGGTAAGATAGCTATTTTTTCTACTTCTATCTTCTTTTAGTCAATATTTTTGCAATCTCTATGATGAAATACATAAAATAAATGGTGAAATTAATAGAAGGATAAATAAATTCTCAGCCACTCGTCCATGGCAAATATCTGGTTTCTCTGAAGAGCAGTGAGTATTTTTCCGTTTCTCTTAAGGAGGTAACTTTATTTAAATTGAAGAGGCCGAAATTTGATTTGGCCGAGTATTCACTTAACATGAACAACACAAGAGTTAATATTAAAAAATTTCTCAATATTAATGGACAGTTGGAAATTTTTATTTTCTCAATTTCTCTATGCCCTTAGACAGCCGTACTCACAATATATTATTAACCAAATTATTGACGAAATTAAGATTTAGCCGGAGTGTCATTAAGTTAATACACAGCTTTTTTTCGGATCATACATAACAAGTAAAAGCAGAAGGTTAAAATAAGGTACCGACAATTTAAACCGGCGTCTCACAAGGTTCAATATTGGGACCTTGTAGATACTTGTGAATAGTCATGCAACATAATTCAACGAGTATCGAGCATTAAAGGTCATAAAAATCCATAGAGTTACTTACATCCAGAAGATCCATTGCAAGAGCCACAGTCTTCACAAAAGGATTCCACATCCCTGATATGAACGCAATGGGAGCCAATGCGTTCATATAAGAAACTTTTCTCAAATATTCCGGCTTTTCAGATGACATCACCCAGAACATTGCTGTCCCCTACAAAAAAAAAGTTTAAAATTCATATAAAATGCCTTCAAAAATATGACCGAAAATAAGTACCTGTGAATGTCCTATATATCGTATTTTCTCCTGTCCTGTTTTCTCCAAAATGTAGTCGATCATTTCTGGTAAATCATAAACACCCATTTCATGAAATGAGAAATCCCAGAATTTCTTATTTTGGCTAGTAAAATTAATATGCTTCTGAGAGTATCTGTTGCCGCGAACATTTCCCATCCAAACATCATATCCCGCATCAGAAAGGAGATAACCTATGAAATTAATAATGCATTTGTTACCCTCATGGCTTCGTCTAAATAAGAAATCTCACCTAAACCAAAATTGGGACCCATTATAATCCAAGTGGCTGACGTGTCTAGAATTCCATGCACAAGAAGTACAGCTGGGGCTCCACTTTTCGGTATTCTATGCATTTCGAGGATATACCCATCCTGAGTTGTTACTGTATGAGTTTCTGAAGGGTATCCATATTTCGCTATTAATTCGGGCTAATATCATAAACTTTATTAAATATATTTTCTGTCACAAATAACGAACAAAATTGAACATACTGCTAATAGCACACAATCTTCGGCTATACTTTTATCCAGATTTTCAGCGCTAAAAATTTCTTTCTTGGTAATATCGGAAAAGAACGCGGTAATATTTTGATACAGATCGCTACTAAAAATAAACGCCTGGGAAGAATTAACAATCACACCGAGTATCAGAGTAACTAAAAACTGGATCTGAACCATCCTGGTGAAGTCGTCACAATCAACTGTTGCAAAAACCCGAAACTCTGGACCCTCTATCTTTCCAGTAATTTAATTATGTCGTGATTCTGCGGAATGTATAAAATGCCGATAAACTTCTGACCCCATTAGGTCTCGTTTATTCGGATACACTTTTCGACATGTACTGTGACAATAGTGACTCATATAAGTTACTGACATGCTGTAATTACGTAATTAAAGATTATCACCCGAGACGGCGTACGCTCGCTTATCCAAGCAATTCAAGTACATAAATGCGAAGATTTGATTGATAAGAAAATAAACATCCCCTGTTGAGATAGGACTTCTGCGCTTTTGCATAAATAGGCTAATCATTGCTTGTTGAGCAAAACGTGACCTTATCACAATCGGATTAGGAAATTTTCGAATGATCTTTATTTGCATCATCAAACTCGCAGGATTGTTTGTTTTCATAGTATTATTCATGAGTAGATTTTGTTTACACATGCGACATGAATGAGATGAAAACAAGCCGGGAGTGTAATTTTTATGAGGAGTTTATAGAAAACACATATACCAAGGTCTTCAATCTTTGTGCATGTTACTCTTCTTTTGAGTACGCATCTTCAAATATGTGCAATATCTCTCACAGCTGACTTTCAGCTTACAATTTTCTGTTATAAATTAGGAATAGAATACTTTTCATTGATTTGTATTAAACCCAGCCAAGAAACCATAAATTTTTTTAAATAAATTTAGAACAAAAGTATTTTATAGACGTCTGATTGTTCCAAGTCTAATAAATAATATGAATAAACCCACATTTCGGATTCAGGCTTACTTGCAACATTTGTAAGGTTAAAAAATTTCCCAATCGCCTCTTCTCTGCAAATTTCTATCCTAAGGTGTCCTGTGTACGCCATGGCGTTATTCTTTGAGCCTAGGCAATACCTTAGAAAAACAACATAATTTCCGAATTGCAAGGATAAACCTCTCAAAACTACTTTACTTGGTTATACCACTGGGTTAATGATAGATTTTTCGACTATTTGAGCCTGTTCCCTCATTTTCATCTTCAAGTCTTAAGTGAATCACAATACATCACAATTTTATACGCTGCAGCATTTGATATTTTGGATCATGACCACGTATTAAATTTTTTAAATAACCTGAGAAATTCTTAAATTACCTTAGAATTAGAATGCAGGATTGGGTGAGGAGTTACCTGATAAACGGAAAACTACTAGTGAAAGTAAGTGACTGTGAGAGTTACGCGAGGAACGTAAAATTTGGAGTTCCCCAAGGGTCAGTACTGGGACCAATAATCTTCATTCTACACAACAACTCGTTGCTAACATCGTCTAAAAAATTAGATTTGTGTACGCAGATGATTTGGTCACTGTAAACAAGATTGATAATTGAAGTCTAAATTCATTACAACCAAGTAACGCGCCTCTAACCGCACGTAGGCTCGAAACTGACTGCGTGCGCAGTAGAAGGATGCGGAGAATATCTGCGTAAATTTTCACCCCTGGACCTGGACTATCTATTAGCACTTCTAGCACTGTGTCTACTAAATATACCATGGATTCCGAACCACTTATTTATTAAAATAACCAATGGCTTTTAGTGATCAGCCTATTGTTAGCAGAAAACTTTGACCATTGTTAAGTGTTGTTGGGATTCGAATTCAAGATCTTATGAACCATGACCCAAAACAGAATATTTCTTTGCTACTGATAGCGAAAAGCCAAGTTTAAAACTGCTCTTACAAAATATTCTTAAATAATACGTTTTATTATTTATCTCATACTACAAAGCATTACATGAATTTGGCAGTATTCTAAAAACTAGGAAAATTTCTACACTTTGAATCGAAGTTTACAAACAACACTGCATATCTGAGTCAAATATTAAAACAAATAAAAATTATTTCAATAACATTTCACAATGAGTTAATACTTTTGATGGAATAATTCTAAAAATTAAACTTTTCCTATTCATCTTAAGTTAAACTAAATTTTATCAAGTATTTTATTATTATTAAAAGTCACCATGTTACACGTAAGCAATAAAACCTTAAATATTAAAATTCACTTCTATTTACATCCTACGAAATAGACAGCCTCTTCTAATATTGTTTAGGTAGAAATGTTAAGAAATGCGCGATTCAGTCTTAATGGAGTAAAGTACTGTTGTCCACTTTTTGCATAACACCAATTACTTCCTGTTGTATAATTTCTCGGCTATTCATAGCAATCAAAAAGTCTAAATGATTATATCTCGGTTCAGGGACAAGATATTCCCGGATTACATTCGGTAATTTGTTTTGCAATCGTCTCACATCTTTGAGATCAGCTAACCAGTCATTCATTGAAAAATGAAGCGCAACCGGGGCAGTAACTTTAGATAGATCGTACTTGGGAGGTCGAAAAGAACCATATCGACGATAGTTACCAATAAATCCATGATCAAACATACGAAATTTTCCAGATTTTACCAATTGTCCATAGTGAATGAACTGCTTCGTAGAGGATCCTGCTGGTACATGTCCCAGAATTGCGGGTAGCATAGTTTTATTGAGTTGCTCAGAATTATAGCCGGTCAACAGAAAGATTATATTGAAGCAAGCTTTTTGCGTGATAGCCTTTTCATTGCACATAGCCTGTCCGGTTAATTTGATAAATTCATTATTGGGTAGGAATTCATGTTTTCCCACTATTTTAAAAAGTAATTCCAGACCACCCAGAAAAGGGGTAATTGCTCTTATGACTGGACTCTTTACATTTTTCAAGTATGCAATGGGAGCCATTGCTTGCATTGAGAGCACTTTGTCACAGTATCCTGGCCTTTGAGAACACATAACCCAAAAGACTGTTGTACCTTGAGAATGTCCGATATAATGCAATTTTTTATATCCTGTTGTCTGCAGTATATGATCAATAGTAGCAGGGACATCAAATGTTCCGATTTCGTGAAAAGAAAAATCCCAAAATGTCTTCTGTTCTGGACTTAAGAAGATATGTTTTCTTGAGTACCGATTACCACGACTGTTACCCATCCAAACATCATAACCGAGGTCGGATAGCTTATAAGCTGGAAGTTGAAGTGTATGTCAGTCAAAAAAGTGTTTACTATAATATAAGTAGGTACTTACCAAAAGCTCTGTTGGGTCCCATAATGACCCAGCTACCAGATGAATCCATTATTCCATGTTGCAGATAAACAGGGATTCCTCCGGGCTTAGGAATTCGATGCACTTCCAATACGTATCCATCGGGAGTCTGAATCGTGTGAATTTCACTCGGATAACCATATTTTTTCACAAGTTGAGGCTGTTTGAAATAAAAACGTAATTTTCATAAATGTTCGCACGGTGTAAATATTTTCAAGAACCAACCGTTGTTAAGAATGTGTCCTCGTAAACATCTGATTTAATGTTAAATAGATCGATTGCATATTTCCCGAAATCATCCACTTCTGTAATTCGTCCAAGGGGCTCTTCCGTCTTACTACCCTTAAAGTAGTCCAGCAGTGAAGCACTTTGCACATTTTCAACTAACAGCAGAGCAATAGCTACTGCTACAACCATTTCGATCTTATGGAAGCCGACTTCTGACTGATCATCTTATGAGTCAATTCCTGATTTATACTGAACAAATTTTACACCCTTATCAGCATCTCGGGGTAACCAGAGAGCAGAATCCAGTAATTTATTTAGTTAGCAATGGCTGAATATGTCTCAGCCTACGTCATACAGAGGATCCCTCTGCCTTTTCTTGTGACTAGAATAAGACTCCAACTGTGATTCTCTTGGAGATAAGATGTCATTAGACTTGCAATTAACCTTCAGTTGTAAATTTAGGAATTAGCTGAAACGTAATAGGGAAATATTAATAAAATTGCGATAATATTCCTGTGAGTAATCACGGCATTTTTTGTCGCAGACTGGGTATAGAATTCGTGCTAAAAGTGATGAGTGTTTACTTCAAAATTAGTAAATAGAATGGAGAACTTGACCGCTTGGACCTCAGATAAACAACTCTCATATTTGAGGTGATAAGCACGTGACTTTTGGAGTATTTATTACGAAAGAATTAATCGTACTGCAAGCTCTAATCGAGAGTACTGAAAATAACAGAACGTGATAGATACTATTTACATCATTCAGAGGTTTGCCATTAGAAATTTAAATTCTCCTGTGTAAAAATAGTCAAGAGCACATTTCTGAATCGCACACCCTGTAAAATTTGAAAAATATTTCCAAAATAAATTCATATATGAAATTTATTAAGAATTTCCGTTAACCACAAATACCCATACCTTATAATAACAAAATTTACGACTCCTTCGACAAAACAAATCGTTCCTGCAGGAGAAAGTACCTACTAAATGCGGCTACGTAGAAATATTACCATTTCCTTTAACGTGAACGACTTCTAAATGAGAAATAACGTTGGCAATTTGAAATGTTGAGCAGAGCTTTGCGGCAGTAAAAGCGGTTTTCCACGCATGAAAAGCCATGGAGGTGGGAAGATGAAAAACGCATTTACATTGGTTCCCCTCAGAATTTCTGCCCTTTTTGCTTTTACAGCAATTTACTTGAAAATTAGGGTGGGTGCGGAGCAAATTGTTGTGTCTTGTACGAAAGTAAAAGTACGATCAATACTGCTTGTGCAATTTGAATTCACATAGAGAAGCAAAGGTTATGATAATCCTAGGGGTTGTGTTATGAGGTACCCTTAATTTTGAATATGGATTGTTAATATGAACCTGTTTGTGGGTTAAATGAAATTGGAATATTGGAGCAGTGAGTGAACGTTATAGGAAGAACTTTTAGTGCTTCCTAAAAATTTAAGACCTCATTACAATACAATTAACCGCTAAAAGGACATGCTTCATTTAAAATGTCCAAACCATTTTTCAAAATGAAACCACGTGTACTAACAAAAGTTCTACGAAAGCTTCGGATATACCCGAAAATGGCAAGAAAGCCTCATGAAATCCATTCATGTAATATGGACCAAGTCATGCATGTTAACCTCTGACCAGGGTTATTGCATTTTAGAACTCCACACATTTTACGTCACATTCCACCTTTAAACATGCTAAAAAGGATGGAAGGATAACACGGATAGATACGAAATTCCTACCCCAAACGCAATTTAATGAAAATTCAGCTCAGTCCAAAAATATTTTTAGAAGGTAAACAGACAAATAAATTTGTATAATGAAAGGGAAGTTTGCGGTTGACTTCCGTTGAAATTACTGCAGATGTTGTTTTTGTTTTTTAATTTTCAGGGGATGAAATTAATTATTAAAAGGGAGTTTCGTTGAGTTCCACTCAAATCGGAAATATGTGTTTCATGAATTCAACGAAATCAGATTAAAAATCAGAACAAAAATTTCGTCATAATTTATGTGCCTTTAATTATGAAATGAAAACTCGATTGTTTTAGGTGTTAGTTGTGATCGGGAAACTGGTTTACTAGTGGACATTTCTGTATCTTGCATTAAATTACAACCATCAGTTACGAGATTTTTTCCAGAAGAAGATCTGATATTATTAAAAACTATACCTTTCCTATTTGGAACATATGACGACATTATTCACTAGTATTCATTACATATGTCTTAACCCTTGTCGTATGTTTTAACCCTTTGCAAAAGTATTGTTAATAATTCAACCTTTCGATTCCACTACACCTCGCTTTCTGGAAGTGTTATTTATCAAACTATTTAATGAGATTGCCGAAAAGCAGAAAGGGCCAAAATATGTTCTATAAATGTGTATGGCATGTGACTTGAAAGTATTTAGAAACATGGTTGCTCTCGGCCTGGAGACTCTGTCCAGTTCCTCATTTACTCGAGCCACGGCATCTTTATTAAGTATAGCTGAATGTCGTCAACATACATGTAAACTAAACATTCATGTACAACAGAGGGTAAATCATTTATAATTATTGAAAAAAGTAAGGGCCCAAGAATACACAATTCTAAATCGTAAGAAGATCCAAGGACTTACTCCTAGCAAAAACCCAACATCAGGGGGTGAAAGTAAGACCAAATGTATTTACAGGTAGGAACTGTAAAATTAAACTTCTGGCGAAGTTTCTCTAACACAAGATCGAAGGCTCTAGAAAAATCTAGAAGGACAAGTATAATCAGTTTGTCATTATCTAGTGTAATTCGCATGTCGTTAGAAATCGTGAGAAGAGCAATTCTACAATTGTGTTTGGGGCGGAATCCTGACTAAAGCTATAATAAAAACTCATTTTTGGTAATATACGTGAAAAGCTGTTCGTGTATTATCCCCTCCGAGACTTTTCAGGGAGGAGGGAAAATGGAAATCGGACAATATTCGATTGGGTTAGAAGATTTTTTTTGGGCTGGGTAAAATTTGTGAAAGAATAGATGCTATTGACCACCATTTCGTATGAATATGGCTACCTGTGCTTTATTGAAGCCCATAGTTTAATAATACTATAATATTCCACAATTTTTGGGAGCATCATTTTCGATACATTTTGTCATGCTCTACGAAACCGTAACAGCTTTTGCATTAACAACACTCTTTAAATAGCCCGCAAGAAAAAATTCCGGTAAGATCTGAGCCTTTTGGTGGCCGAACGTTACAATTTCTACTAATCTACTCTAGAGGTCACGTGGAATTCACTAAATCTCTCAGTTTTACAATAGAACTAAGACTGTCATAAATATGAGTCCCAGATTTACGTAGCATTGTCCAGGAAGTCTAAGAGCATTTGTTGGTTGAAAATAATATATCATAAGTGGAAAACGATATAAAAACATCAATATCATATTTGTGATGGACTTAATGTATTTTATACAAACTAATGTCAGCTTGGATTGAATATGGGACCACATATTATTATTTTTTTCTAAACTAACTCAAAAAGGACCAATTTAATCCGAAGATATATTTATTAAAAAAACATAAAGTATTGGGTTCCATGCATAAATAATCCAAGAATGATTACCATCACCAGAATTGATGAGTCAAGTATCTTTTAAAATGTAACAAATTAGTAATAGAAATTATACAGTAAACTGGAATTTTTCTATTACATGGAAACTAAATATGAATTCACGGCATGCGCAAAAAAATCCAAGTTTCGGTTTTATTTATTTATAAAATACTCAGAAAATTTTTTTCTCATCTAAGATATCTTTTATTTTAAAAAAAATCCACGTTTTAATTTTACGCTGAGATTAAGTAATAGGCATGCAAAATTTGACACTGCGGATAACCCCTACTTTGATAAGAACCTTGTGTTTGGGTAATATAAATTGACAATGAACTCATAAGCCTATCAGTTTGGATCGATATTTTAACGTGTAAAATGTTACGAGCATTTGTGGTGTGCTTACTCTTAATTGGAAGTGCCTTTGGCTCTACGGAC